>CACKRE030001397.1:173422-208738 GCA_902602495.3 Ectocarpus sp. CCAP 1310/34 | reverse complement strand
GAGAGAGAGAGAGAGGGAGAGAGAGAGAGAGAAAGAGAGAGAGCAATAAGAATGGTCGATTGCCAAGCGCCGAACCTCCTGCATCTCGACGCATCTCCTCGACACAAACCTGTCCATCGCAAGGCTGAGGTCATACAAACACATCACAAATCAAGTTGACGTTCGAGAGCAAGTACTCGGCGATCATGCCTGCCACTGGACAGCAAAGCGAGGATAATGCGGTCAGACACAAGGTGCGGCGCGGTTAGTGAACAAAACCTTTACAGTCAGCGCGAAAGGAATCAGCCACTCTATTTTTCACTGATGTGTCGCCCGAGCGAACGCACCTGGTGCATGTAGAGCACTCTGAAACGAGCCGACCAGAAGAGGACGTTTATTCCATAGTACTCCTACAAATCATATGTACTTCTAAGTTCAGTGTAGAGTTCTCCTGTTGTCTCGCCATATGTCGTGTTCGTTGTGGATACGAAATGGGTGTCATCCATCCGGAAGGGCTGCAGGAGACAAATAGCAGCACGTACAGTATGCCCCGACAAGATTAAAACATGCAGCATAGTCTATAGACTATGTAGTCTCTAATGGATACTATCTGGAGAAGCCTAGACTATGCGTTCGCGTGACCCCCCCACCAACGATGCAAGAGAGTACAACAAGAACGTGACCCTCAACCCATGCAACCCATGACTGTAACCATAGACTACACCTCCGAAATTCGCATCACTCGTAGGTGAATCCCAAGGATATTTCGATCGAAGCGGATCTGGACGAGCTGTCCGCCGTGGTCACATATGTCGTGGAGACGACCTACCTCGACGCGTTCGGAGTGGCTGTCGATTCAGAAAAGGTAAAGCACACTTTAGTGGGGATAATAAGCATTCGAGACACTGAAGGAAATCAGAAGTAGAAGTCGCGTCGAACGTGGGGCGCATCATTGCCTCGTAGCCACCCGTATCGCCCAAGAACACATGATCATCCTCCACACAGAAGCGGAACATGAGTCCGGCAGAGGACTCGCACACCTGCCCATTGCCTACTCAGTCTGCACCATCAGCTACTACTTAAAGTTTCGTGCAGTGTTTTTGGAAGTTGAGATTTTCCCTGGGGATTCTCGACCGCCCGTTCTGTCTCCATCTTGAACCACGTAAAAAGATAGGCTTTCCCAAAACTTTGAGTTTTCTCTGACGCCAACGTCATTAAGTGCTCCTCTTTGCTCGAACCACCATGTCGCGCAGAAGCGAGAGCGGAAGCGCATTAAGCTCCGCAAGAACCTCAAGCCATCAACGGATGTGTCCAAGCTGGCCGGAGATGTGATGAAGAAGTGCAAATACGTGCACGCCTCCAAGCGGGATGAGCTGGAGAGGGTTATACAAGAATTGCAGTACCAAGTACGTACAAAGACCTCGAATAAGAAGGAGTAATAAACGAAGGTGGCCAGTAGAGGCAGCGCCACAAAACGTCGCAGTCAAGATCTACCTCTGTCTATACCACTTGCGTACTTGCTTCCCTTTTTCTGGTTGGAATTGCGCATTCCATACTTGAATGTGGCTTCTCGTTCTTTGACTTGATCTGACTAATTGTGCGCCGTGTTGTGCAGCTTATCCGAGATGACCTGCGGGCTAGCACAGGGGGGGGAGGGGATGGGGGTGACTGGTGGAGAGGTGGTGAGGGAGGGCGAGGGGGTAAGAACGAAGGGGAAGAGGAACAAGAGGAAGCCCAAATGGACAGTCTTGAGGATTACGTCGAACTACTGTACGAAGGAAAGGACAAGGTGAGCAAGGGTGGATGTCAAAAGCAGTGGTTGTGCTCCAATCCGCCCGCCTTTGAGCTGATGTTCAAGTATGGCCGCGCGGGCGTAGCTTAATCGTCAGTACCAGCCGGCAGAATATAGAAAGCATGAGCTCAGTTAACATGGACAACCCGGAGAGTTCCTTTGCGCGGTTTTGCTGTCCAAGAGGATCACAACGTTCCATTCGACATATGAAGTGATACTCTGTGTAGCGTGTTCAGTTCGTACAAAGGCGAAGCTGTCCTGAACCCCTGGTCGTTTAGCGGGGACACCCCAGCCGCTCCGAAGCAAGCTAGTACCATGCGCTGTTCGTCGTGTCCGTTCGAGCACGCGTCTGCTTATGGTCCATCTCACTATACAATGCGAGTGCAATGTATCCGAGGAGCTCTTCGGAGAAATCGACGACGCAGCTCGGCTAACGTCCATCCCGAATCGTTTGGCAACGCCGTTGTATTAATTCTTTCTCGCGATGGATTCTTACCCTGCCGTATGCAGGATGACATGACGAAGAAGATCAAGGGAACAGCTCTTATCCTGGACCTGTGTTGCCACGTGGGAAACCTAGAACATCTCATCCAGGTACCCGTTGATCACGTTTGCATTTCCATGAGATCGATTCTGCTCCGATATCAGGTGCATGTTTCACAGCTTCTTCGTGAGTGCACGTGTCTGCGTGCTACGCGTCATTCAATGATGGAGGACACCGCTCCTGTGCTGGGAGAACCGACAACCCGTGTTTTACTCCAGCCGACACAGCGTCCCTTTTTTGTGGATATCGACTCGTGTTTCGCGGCAGAGATCTATGTTTTTTGGGAGATGTACGTAAGCACGAAGCGCTCCCTGACCTCAGTCCGTCCTCACACGGAAACGTTTCCATCTCCACCTTTTCGGCGTCCGACCCCATAGGACCACACTCTCATGGGGGCCCTGACGCGAGTCTTGAGCGAGGAGTACAAGAAAAGCGTTGAGCTCTGCTACAACATATTACGGGCCTTCTTGGTGAGGGAGAACGAAGGGAACAAGTGTGAGGTTGCCACACGCTACTTTGAGATCTCTCTCCGCTGATGAGTTGGTTTCTCGGGGACATCTTCTCTCTGTGCAAACACGCTGGTTGTAAGTGACTACACCCTTGATACGTCGAGATATCGGCGGGTGGCGAGGAGTTTAGGAGGTGTTTCGAGTGCAGCCGACCAATGGGAGTTTCGTCCAAGCTAGCACCTTGCGGTACGTACTTGACGTACCAAACGTCTTCTCACAGAATCGACGTCGTTGTGTTTTGCAGCACGTTTGCGCGAAAAACTGCAGGTGCTTCAAGGATCATGTCTCCGAGAAAAAAAAACGTTTCGTGGCGTTGCGGTCGTCCACACGGCATACCATACGTAGCACGTTACCGCTGACATCCCGAGTATATACGCGATTTGTTTGCCTTCGACGGGGAATCTCTTCATGGGCAGGCGTTCTCCAACTTCATGGAGATGCACCCCATACTATCCACGTACCGCGTCGGCAACATCACCCTCAAGATAGTCGAGCTGGAGGTGCAAAGGGCGCAGCACAGGTGACAGGAGTACAATGCGCTCTTGCACTTGTTGTTCGCCACGGTACACACCGTTTACGGCAGTAGATAAGGCGAAAGCCGGGCAAATGGGAACAAATAAATTACGAGTGGGGGTGGTATTAGTGCAAGGTGCACGACACGACGGAGTGGATCTGTTGTGCTCCACAGCGCCGAGCAAAGGGATCAGCATCACAGATCGTGATCAACGAAGTGTTCACACACTTCGAAAATTGTATATGTAGTTAATAGTGGGGACGGTTCCAAGGTGCCGAACGCGTGGCAGGCAAGCCGTGTCCCACAACCTACTTTCCTGTTCTGGCAATTAAGATAAGTTGAACAACAGACCAATCTAGCCATACACGCAAACTACCGCTGATGCACGCAGGCAAGACGAGAAGCGCAAACGTTCAGCCGAGGTGGAGAAGGCCCTGAAAGAAGCTAGGGGAAACGACGCGCAGACGGCGACTGTGCGTCGTCGGGCGGAACGAGAAGAAGCTAAACAAAAGGTGCCGCTGCTATTGGGTTTCCTCGAGTTTTCGCCTGGGGGCGTGTGATGACCGTCACACACATGCACCATGCTTCGGCAATGGGGCTACAGTAGATTTCGAGTTCGACCATCGACGTGTTGGACAGCTTTGGAGCATTTTATCCGGGCCAAACTCTCACAGCAGCTATTTTCGTGTTCCCTCCGTGTGCCGATACACCGGGCGCGGTGGGACAACCGTGTGCCCTTGCATGTGACGCCGAGAAGTTGTTCTGCGTGCCCGCACGGTGTTGTCAGAGGCGTCGATTCACGTGCCCGTCAACCAACCGAGGTTCATAGAAGGGTACAACTATTGACCGGTTGCACGTCATGCTGACGTCATGAAACCGGTTTGTTGACAGATGCTAACCCATCGCACAGGTGCCAACCACCGCCATCATCGCAGGGCGGGCCCCGCTGTCCTGTGTAAAGTCTTTGTCTAGTCACAAACCTCCTTTCCCAAGGCTCCGGAACCCTAATCACAGGTTTCGCGGTACGATTCCCCCCACGGTCCGTCTCCCCTGATTGCGGACCTTCAACGATAGACAAGCGCTTTGCTTGCTTATCCCCTACGGGAGTAGGACTGCTGAATCCACTGACCATGCCCAAAAGGGACGCACAGAGAGAGATGTGTACCGGGGGCGCGGGGGGTGACAGCGCTGTTGACGAGCGACATTCCATCGATGGCCTCTGTACCGTTGAAGAGGAAGGTGACAACATTACACGAGCGATAATCAATCGATCCTCGCCTTCCGTTATGCCGACGTCACAACCTCTCGCGCTCGAATGCCACGCGCACGCGACAGGTCCAGACGAAACGGCAGGACAAGTTGCTCTTCGTCGGGCTGCACATCCTCATCAACCTCGCGGAGGAAGTGTCTACTGAGCGAAAAATGGTGAATATCGACGAATCCTCTTCCTGCGGCAGAGAGTCAGTTCTGTTAGCAGGAATCGCCCCCCTCCACAGATCAGGTTGGTTGTTGATGACGACGTCGACATCGACGGTGTCCGTCGTGAGTCGTCGGCATTTTAGGTGTTACTGGTGCTGCCGTGGTCGGCTATAGTGTACTTGTTTTTGGTGCTGACAATAGTGCGGTCATATAATGTGTTGTCAGGTACGGAAAGGTCTGGTGGAGCTACTGAGGTCCCTGTTGGAGCGAGCGAGCGTCAACCTCCTCTACCTCACGGCCACCTTCCTTAAAAAGCTCTCGGTGAGTGGGGGTGACGTTTCTCGCATACGCAGGCACCTTCGACCTGAAGGCGTTGCCCTCTGGTCGCTGTTTTGAACCTGTTCACTTTCAAGTGACGAAGACATCTATTCTTCCTGGTGTACGCCTTCATTTTCGGCTTGGTTTCGCTTTCCGCGGTCTCATCTGCGGGTCCTCAACAATGACCATGAAGGGCGTTCCCGTAATAGTTGTTTTTCCTGTCGGCACCACTGTTCCGATAACATATGTTCCTCAACCCTGGGAGGGGGTCTTCGCAGAATGGACACATTAGTTTTGACAAACACCAGCCTGTATGCTTTATGTCGTTTCATACGTACATTCGGACCAGGTTTTGGAGGAAAACAAGGACCGCGCGAAGGAATGCGGGGTGGCGGGGTGCCTGGTGCGCTTCGTACCGTGCTCTTGCGACCCTCTCATCGTGATGACGCTGAGGCTGTTGTACAACCTTAGCTTCGACCCTGACATAAGGTGCTATCTATCCTGTGCCGTCCGCGGCTGCGTGCTGTGTAGCATCGAAGGTGTCGATACGAGAAGCACGGCGCCGAAGCGCTCGCGCTCGTTCAGAAACAAATCCACCGAATCAATCCGCAACTTGTAACGCCCGCACCGAAGGAACCACTCGAAAGATCGGACACGCGAAGGCAAGCAACACAGAACGACCTTCGCTGGTCCTTGAGGGCGGAAACACCTAGACTAAATATGATTATTTCTACTTCCGCGTGCCCCCTCACGTCCTACTCTCGCTCAGCAGACGAGAACGGGCCCCTAGTAGGGGCGTCCGTCGAACCGTGGAACTCAGCCGGATATGGAAGGCATTCAGATGAAAATGCAGTGCAGAGAGACACCATGGTAAAAACACGTTAACCTGTGTGTGCGTGTGTTGCTGGTTTTCCTCCCGTTCCCAGGGCCCAGATGGTGAAAGCGGGACTTATTCCAAAACTCGTGGAGCTCCTGAAGCGACCGCCTTACCGAGCGAGGGGCCTACGGCTCCTCTACCACATGTCCATCGATGATCGATGCAAGGCCATGTTCGCGTACACGGACGTGAGTCACGAAGCTCGCGACTCCTGCTTCGGGCACCACCTTGGGTGTTGTTTAGGCTGGCGCCCACAATTAACGGCACGAAGATGAAACAGCATGCACCTTTTCGCAGCATACCAAGTCGGCGACCGTTATGTTGCCGCTGTTGATGATCAGAGATCGCTCGTCTAGCGTGCTGGTGCTTTGCTGTTCTGCGGTGCGCCCACCTCGAGTACACGAACAGAACGAAGGGTCACTCAACATCCGTATGAGCGTCGACCGTTGCTCCAACCCATTCCGGATTCTGAAGCGATGTCGAACATGAGCGAGTAAATGCAGGGAGGAGCTAGCACCCAAGATGTGAAAAAATCACAGCGCTTCGAACTCGCTTTCGACGCGAAGACGCTGGGATGGAGACCACGACGAGTGCAACCCCAAGAAAACAAATTCCTGTTAACTTCGGCTCATTTAGGCCCATCAAATGAATCCATACAACGGCACGCCGCTGTTCCACTCTCCACCCTGTTCCCCAACCCCGTACCCATCCCTCGGCGTCTGGGTATGTCGTTTTCGTGGGTGGCGGAAAAAAACGCAAAAGGCCATGCCGATCGTGATGCAGCTGGTGCTGAACTTCCCACAGAAGATGCTGGCCAAGGAGCTCGCTGCGCTGGCGGTGAACCTCAGCCTCCACCCCAGGAACGCGCAGATGATGGCGTCGCAGAGGGGGCTGCCCCACCTGGTGGATAGGGTCACGGAGACGAAGGACCCGCTCCTCATGAAGGTACGGCGGTAGTCTAGGCCAAACACACGGCCGGCAGACAGACAGACAGACAAACGGAAGAAAAATGTAGGACTGGCAGTCATCTCCGAAGGATGGGTGAAGGACTTGGTAGGGACGAAGGGGGACTCCCATGCTGCTGTAGCAGTTTCTGATTGGTGAAATCGATGTTTGAGGCTAGCCACGCTGTTTATCTAGCGGATAATATGGGGTAGGTGTAAGAACAGAAGCTCTTGTAAAGTTTCATTACAAGCTCCGCGTTTGGGATATTCACTTGCGGCCTCCAAAACAAAGGCTACATCTATGTTGCGTTCATCGAGGGGCATTGACCCTACATCGTACCCGATCCTGGAGGGCTCTGGTGGGTGCTTGCTGCCTTCGACACAACGCGCAGACAAAACACATGTGGCTTAGGTAGAGGGAGATGAAGGGAGTAGACAATAGAAAACGATGAGACACCCCGACCAACACGGGATGGTGCGTTTACGTCACTTGCTTGGCACGATTTGTGTTTGTAGTTCACGTGCACCCAAACAGCACTTCCAACAAACACTTTACGCCATGTGGGCCACACACAATCTACCAATATTAGACGTCAACGCGTCTAGCTTCACTTGTCTGCCACAGGTGGTTCGCAACATCTCCATGTGGACGTTCAGGTCCCAGGAGGCGATGGATAGCCCCGAGAAGGAGTACCGGGAGCGGACGCTGTGGGAACCCCTGGTGGAGCCGCTCCTCGACCTCGCCACGGAGACGGAAAGCCACGAAATGCTTGTTGAGGTGACGGAAGAGAACACGCGGGTTGGGCATGAGTAGTCCTAGAGAATGTAGCTGAGACCCGGTCCGGCGCGACCACCTGAGCCGAGCCTTCTCGCCCACTTGTGTGTAGCTGGGGTGCGATTCCGCGCGGCTACCTGAGCCAAGGTTCCTCGTCAACTTCCTCGCACAAGTCGGTGTTGAGACGCTGGAGACGGGGATGCTTTCGGCATGGCTCGTAGGTTTTGTCCTGTGACCACGTCGGTCGATTTCTACACACACTCACCGAAAATTGCATCTGACATTGTTTGGCGCTGCGCACCGAAGTTAATTTCTCACATGATCGACGCTGCGAAAATTCTGGCCGTGTTCTCTCCCCATTCTTGGATGTGGTTGCGGTGTACACCCACGTTCTGCCGCGTATCAAAAGGTGTTAGGCACCCTTAACAACCTCACGGCACTGGACCTCCCGAAAGGAATTGGCTGGGTGGACGTTCTCTCAAACTACGCGTTGGCGCCTTTCTTGACGAAGCTACTCGTCCCGGGCATGGCGCAGAACGACATTATTCTAGAGGTGACACCCCGACAACAACGTCTACACAGTACCTTTCAGTATTGGGCTGTCGCGTACGCCCCTCTCTGTCGGGCAGAGAACACGCGAGAGTATCGCGACAAAGTTATTGAAATTTGATGGAAGCTTGTTGTCTTGGAGCCTTCCTATAAGGTGGCACTTGCCGAATATTGAATGCCCTGCAAACCTAACTACAGTAGTGACCCGACGACGATCTTCTTCCACAAAGAGGAACCCTCCATGCACACCCAGTCAATATGATACAGATAGCGGCCGCGCTTAAGACCTAAAGGAGATGCTGCTCACGATAGTCACAACATAGGTACATGAGGGCCATTTTGGAGCCCGGTAATAAACCCCTACCCTTTAGCCTATATTGTGGCCATTTGTAGCCCGTAAAGAGGAACTAAGAACCTCGGCCAGCACTAGAGGTGCAAAAGTACGGGTGCTATATATACTTTCTCATGATGGTGCCGGCTCGGGAATGCCGTACAGCCTAGGGAGACCTCCCGCGCGCCAGACCCATTGCCTCATGCATAGCCGCAAAAATGCGTGCCGGATGACAGCATCTCGCAGAACCTACCTCTGACGAAATACGTGTTTCAAGAAGACCTCAAAGTTCTCTCACAACAAGCAATGTGCTCTTCCACCCTCCTCTCCCTGGGATATGGCCTCTCAGGTTGTGATTTTGGCTGGGGTGATGGCGCAAGATCCTCAAGCAGCGGCGCTTTTGGCTGGCTCGAGGCTCATCAGGTACATATTCAGAAGACAAGACGACCCCAACTCACAAATTTCGCGTCCCTTGGAGCGTGTCGGGGCGCGTGTGGCTGCGATATGTTTGTTCTAGGCTGTATGTCACCGCAACCCACGTATATTAGATTCTCCTCGCCTGCTAGGAATGTAAGTCGAGTCGAGAAATGTAAGTCTCACGATAACCAGGATCATCGACATCCTCTGCCTACCCAGTCTGTTCCCTCATCTAGATCAACCGTTTTGATGCGCATCCGTACATACATTTGGTTTCGGCATACCCTTGCCAGAGCACCATACCCTGCTATCCCGTGGTGCCACCTTGCCATCAACAAAGTCATACAACGTGCTATTACACAGCAACAGCATCTTCACAGTAGTATGTACAGCAACGTCACCTTCATCAAGCAAACAAGCCCGAAGAAGCTTGTACTAATTTCAATAGACAAGGATGGCTTGAGCACGATGTACCGCGACTATCATGGACGCGTTTGACGACAATTATTTGCGGCAAGGGGTACATACGACCAACACCTGTGCCAAAGCGCCAAAGAGGAATACCAGACCATACGTACCCTTATTACGCGCTATGGCTACTTCGTTCCCCGCCCGTACCTACGCCAGCGCCTTGCATGACCTGTGGTCGGACAAGTCTGGCGACACAGAGATTACCCTGCAGCTCCTGCTCACTCTGTGGTGGCTCCTTCACACAAAGGAATCTAGAGACGAGGTAGGTTTGCGTCGCTGTTGGTAAGGCCGCCACGGAACTCACCAATGGCATGGGGAGTACATGCACTCATGACCCACAACCCATGTCGACTTATCGAAGCGTTAGCGGAAGTTTTGTGGGTTAGGACAAGGAGGAGAAGAACGAATGTCAAATGACACCGACGATTACATGAGCGACGGAAGATGCACACCATGGGGGGAGGACTGGTTCTGAGAGCTTGCGCGCCAGTGTGCGTGCATCCGATTCGACGCCACCTGCACGTTGGCGAAGCCTAATCTCCAGGGCATATCCAACCGGTCTTCGGCACTCTGATTGCCAAAAGGAAAACGAGCAGTTTTATGTCTAGGAGTCGGTCTGTCCTCGTGAGCGTTGTGCAGGGCATCCTGTCGACACAATGGACAATAGTATCTTGCCGCACAGAAGTGCCATATGAGGTATGAAGCGACTGGTGACGGATACAGCTGGTGCCGTTTCGCCAAATGTCGCTCTTTCTGTTCGTTTTTTTTTCTACGTGCAGGTCTTGTATAGCACCGGGGCGTTGACCGAGATGCTCGACGCGCTTGACAGCCGACACCCGCCGACAAGAGCTATGGCCACAGCTTGCATAGACATCGTGCTTGAGTTCGACCGGTGAGACTAAGGAAGGAACGCAGCGTAATTGCTGAGCCGTGAGTATTCACCACCAAGAGGACTTTACCTTATCTTGGGTAGCTTGGCCTTAGACACGTCGTGAGGCCACACGACTGCCCCGTGTCCGGAGTGCAACGCGCTGCTACATGTCATTTTTGTGCCCTTCGTGCATCCGGCGCCTCCGATGTGTGAACCGGCACAACAGGAGCGACGACGGGCGGCTCGGGCAGATGGGGGAGCAGGTTAGGAGGAGGAGGTTCGCCGCCCACAATCGGGAGTGGCTTCATGCCGCTTCGCAGGTACGGACGTGTTCGTGGCATGGAGGCATACCCGATGGCTTCTGCGGCAGTTTAACCTTCATTGCGAACAATGTTTGTTGCATCGTTGATATGATGGCGTCGTCATCAGTCCTCTGTGTGAGACATCTTGAAACAGGTTGCTTAGCGCGGAATCTATCGCTTCCTTTCGGTGTTCGCCATGAAGTGTCACTATCTTTGCGTGGACCCCCTGTGTATCCTCGTTCCTAGAAGCTGAAGATGTTTTGGGCCACTTTCTTCACGAACGATTTTCTCCACAACGGAAGTGTTGTCCGTGGGATGGATATTGCTTCGGGATCGCACTTGGTCACCATGTTCACGCCCATCCCTCGGAAACCGAAATAGATCGAAGACATCGATGTGTTGTACGGCTCCAGAGCGATGAACAACGGCGTTCCCCTCAGCGACTCCGAGGATCATGACCACCACCAACGCGACCACGACCCAGAGGAAGTAGGTGCTGGTAGCATGTATTTTGTGTGGCCAGGCAATGTTCGCATCGTTCTCGGTCTTTCCCCCCATCTCTCTCTGTGGACTTGCCTGAGACGAAATTGCGCGTTCCACACCAACCTTTCGGCAATAGACGACAAGTTCTCTGCCCCGTACGTCCTCCTTCCACCACCCCCCACGCTCCTCCCCGGTATCCATTGAAATAATTGCAACCATCCTTCACAATACTGACAGTATTATTTTACCCCTGAGTGTGTGGTTTATCGCTGCTCCCCGCTTCCTGTACAAACACGACCTCGAGCTGGACACGCCCTTTCCCAATGAAGCTCAACACAGTTTTTTTGTTATCATTCCCGCTCTCTACTGTCTGCGCTGGCACTACTGTTTCACATTGCCAGGGTCCAGCTCGGCGAAGATCGAGCGGGAAAGGAGGTTCTAGTAGTGGTAACGACCAAGCGGGCAATGCCGATGATTTGTCTTGGTCTAACGGTTGGGAATCGTGAATACAAGCCGCGCACTCGACAGTTCGTTGCAACACGTCGACAATACAGCAGAAAACTACTCAGCCAACGCACTTGAATGGGGTGATACTGGAATTGTTTCCGCATTTGCCTGGTGCGTATGTATATTCAGAGGAGGAGCAAGACGTGCCGTAAATCCCCAGAAATCACCCTTGGGGTGGTGGCGAAAAAGTACGGCGAGTTGTTGCTGCCTTCGAAGTTTCGACCGAACGGTGGTGTATCCGGATTCATGTACATACCTGCACAGAGAGAGCGGGCATGATCTGATCGGCATGCTGAGTTCTTGAAACAAATATGGAGAGGTTTGTTGTACCTTCTTCGTACACCACGCTGCCAGCCACTCATGTAGTTGTAGGATTCGGCTCTGTCTTCAATGAAAACGTGCATTCATTCTTCGCGGTGCTACTATTGGGGGTTCACCATTGGAGCGAAGCGCTCTATGCATTCACAAGCGACAGTGACAACGGATGGTTGCTTCAATTAACAAGAATACGCCATGCCCTCCACAAAAATGCCAAGAAGTAGTAACTATAACCCCGAGCTTGCATCAAAATTCGGCCGGCGGTGCAGGCATGCAGGTTTTCCGAACGACACGGAGCTCCTCGACATCAATTACCGTACGCACACGTCCGTACGGATTGTACCTAATATTGCATGCAACTAGCTACGTATCGTCGTACATTCATATCAATTCTGCGTATGCATGGCGCACTGGAGTTTTTTTTTTTTGTGTGTGACTCTACACTCACTCATAGACTACTGCATGTAGACTACAGTTTTAGATCGTCGACCACTCTACACAAGAAGAAGTGGAATTCAACAGAATCATCCAGTCTCGCGCTTGCCGAGTTTCTCCGCTCACGTTCTCCGTGCCCGCTGCACGCATGGGGACGCCGTGAGTGTGACACTACCCCTGCGTCAACCCGACATCACAGCAAGCAGACACTGAGCGTGCTTGACGCGAGTAGCTATGTAGTTGTGCGTGTTTTGCCTCCCCTCCGTTCGACGAAAAGACCACTCGTGACAAAACACCTCGAAGAAGCGCCGCTGGGCGTTACAGTATGTCTCTCCTGGTGTTGTATAGATTGATTACAACGCCCAAACGCGTCCACAGCTTCCCCACCTCTGAGGATCGATGTGTGTCATGTTTCACCATTTCTGAAGCTACATACGTTGTAGCACGCCCCAACGGCAGGCACACACACACGTCCAGATGTCGAAACGTCGCACCATGTTCAGTCAAAAAGAGCCTGTCTTATCGAAATCGGAAAAATCTGCTTCCAGGAAAAAAAATCAAAATCAAAAACAGATTTTCGCCGGGAGGCGAGCCTGCAGTCTTAACGGGAAAGCGATGGTCACCGAGAAAACGCCTACATGATTGGAAAACTTGATGGGGTAGGTGCAGATCATCACTCGCGCTGCACGTGCCCCCCAGCCTCGTCTTGCAGCGCGTTGCCGCTACCAAACCACCACCACAGCGGTCCTCCACGGCACGTGTCAAGTTGAGCCACCTGCCATGGCTGTCAGTCCAACCAGAAGGGCCAAGCGTGCCCATGGGCTGGCCTCCTTCACGAAGAGGGTGTCGAGCCTGTTGGATGCACTGGCCATTTTGGACAACCTCGCAGCGCTCGATGCTCCGTCGAAGAGGAGCCGCAGCACCCTGGTCGCGCGAGAGAGGCGGCCTTTCGAGACCTACATCAAGCCGATGCTGCAAGACCACACGTTCTCGATGCGCTTTCGCATGGAGTACGATGACTTCAGGGTTGGTTCTAGTAGATCACCTGCGACCTGCCCTGCAGAAGAACCAGCAGATGGGGCTGCTGCGCAACGGCGCCATCCCGGTGGAGGACCAGGTCGCGATGACGTTGCGATGGCTCGCGGGGGGGTCCATCTACGAGTGCATGGACGGCCATGTCATCGCGAGGAGTACGGCATACCACGTAACGTCGACCGTGATCAACGCCCTGAATGCCTGTCCGGAGTTGAACTGCAAGTGGCCAGAGGGTGAAGATGCTGCCAGAGCCGCCGAGCTTTTCCGCAACCGCAGCTCTATGGATGTCGTCCGGAAGTGCGTGGGAGCAACGGATGGCTTGTTTGTCCGGATGATCAAGCCGAGCGCGAAGGAGGTCGCAGAGCCCAACTTGTATTACAACGGGCACAAGAAAGGCTTCGGCATGAACTTCCAGGTGTGTATGTGCATACATGTGTAGATTGTTTCCTTGGTCGGCGGCCTATCCTGATGCCAGGTGCGTTTTGCCTGCAAAGCAGCGACGGACCTACATATGCTGCGGGGGTAGAACATCGGTTCAGTACAGCAGTAGTATTCATACATTCCTCCGGGTGCGGTTGTGCACGATACAAGCTCAAACGAAGTGTATTTTTCCACTCCCCAACGCACAGGATTCATCCATCAAAGGGTGCGCACTTTGTAGGTAGCAGTGTTGTTGAGGCGCGTCATGGGCGCATATTTTTGTGCGCAGGCTGGAATGGGCCTTAGTGCTACTTTACTACTGCTGTGATGTAAAATTTGTGGAGGCGCGTGCATGCCGTTCTCCGAACTGAGCGGGCATGTGGACGTGGCGTCCTCCTTCGATGGTTCTCTTCGAAAAAAATCGCCTTTGGTTGAGTGTTATTTCACGTACATACATGCTCATGCACACGTTGTCCTTCTACTTCAGGCGGTATGCGACGCCCAGTATCGCATCATGGCCTGGATGATGAATTGCCCAGGCAGCCAAAACGACCGCACCGCGTTCAACTTTTCGGGGTTCGACAAGCTCTTGGCGGGCTTGCCCGAAGGCCACTTTGTCGTGGGCGACGCCGCCTATGGGGCGTCCGAGCGCGTCGTCGTCCCGTTCCCGGGGACGAGCCTCTCCGCAAGCCAAGACGCGTGCAACTACTACGTGTCTCAGTGCCGGATGGCAATCGAGCAGACCTACGGCATTCTGGTGAGCGTTGTGGGCATGGCAAAAGTTGTAGTTGAGTCCGCGCATGCAATTGGGTGAGTTGGCGTCCTGATGTTAGAGGCAACTCGTGGTAAAGATCCTCGCGATGGGGGAGTGCGTGATGTCTGGTGTGATGTTGTCACAGAGCGCGGCGCATCCGTGCCACCATCTTTTCATTTTGATGTGGGCAATGCATATTCATGTTTGAAGGGAGCAACCGGGGAAGTGCATATGGAGCCTACAGCAGTACTACATGTAGTGTCTTTTTTGTTATACCCCTTGTGTGCATATTGTTTTGTGTTCGACCCTCCTTCCTTCGCGCGGCGCTAGACGGCTAGGGAGAGACTGAAATCAAGTAGGACAGGTGCACACGTGCATTGCTGCTGGGATAGTTGAACCGGGAGGGTGGGACAAGGAGGCAGGCCGCCTGAATTTTGGATTTGGGCTCTGAGTTTGCCATGATGGTACGTTTTTCCCCTTTGGTCTTGGTTTGCAATGACGGCCTACAGGTCAGGAGATGGGGCATCCTCTGGCGCCCCATGGAGGTTCGCATCGAGAAGTTCGAGCACGTGGTGAACGCCGTCGTTCGCCTGCACAACTTCTGTCGGGATCGAAAGGTGGACGTCCCCACGGAGAACACGGGGTCTGCGATTCCTCCGCCCGAGGTCGCTTTTGACGACGACGGCCTCATCAGCAGCGACTACTTCGAGGCCGTTCCAGTGCGTACCGGGCGCCCGGTGAAGGACCAGGCTAAGGCGTCGAAGCCGAGGGAGGCCATCCGCAAGGAGCTGGAGGTGGCCGGCTTGATGAGGCCAGAGCACAACATCGCCAGGAGCCACAAACGCGCAAGTTAGAGTGCTGTCGGAACCTTAAACTTGGCAGAGAGGGAGGGGAGGTCGAGGGCGAGAGCGGGAGTGGGGGGCAAGAGCGGGGTCGGAACCGGCGGCCGACGTGGGGTGTGTGTATCGCGGGGATCGGGGTGAGGGTCATGTGCGGTGGTGTCTGTGTGTTGTGTTGTGTTTTGTTGTGTTGTGCATGTGTGTTTTTCCCCGTGGTTTGAAGGCGGCATTGTTTGGTGGGCGTTTGTTCGTCTTGCGTTTCTTTTTTTTTCTACGTGCTGGGTTAGGATCCGACTAACACGTCCTCCCGCCATCGAAGGTGTTTTTTGTCGAAGCGGTCTACCTCGTATTCGCGGCCCATTATTGTAGTGTCTTTGGGCGTTCGACGTGGGACTACCTAGCTGTCACCGTACACTGTTTCCTCGCCAAGGTTCGCTTCTGATTGAAACTGCCTTTTGGGAAGTATACGTGATTGTGGAACTGTGGATCGGGGCCAACGTGCCGTTGAATTAGCTGGCGCTTGTTTTATTGAGGATGATGTTGCCTAAGAGAGACCGTTTGAGGACGACCGTAAAAGCACTATTGGTGATTTACGAGCGTGAGCGACAAGCTCTAAAGCTCTCCCGGAGGGGGGTTCGGTCCTCGCGCACGCCCCCATGTGGTTGCATCTGTGTAACCACGCCACTCCTGCCCTTGCCCTGGTGCATTCCTCGCACAGCAGTAGTAGGCGATCAGAGTCGGCTTAGACAACGGTACAAGCAATCCCACGGAAAAAGCTGCTTCCCCAACAAACCGGGCAACCTCCAACAGAGCCGCACTGTCCCACTTCCATGCTATTCTCGGACATCAAATATCTCCGGTGTCTGTAAAAAAAAACACACACACACACACACGCTAAGAAGAGTAGCCTCTCACAGGACCTTTCCACCCAGCAGAGCACAAGCAAGGTCTCGGTGATAATATGATCCTCTAGGACGGAACTGCTGTCATTTTGACGCATCCGTCATTCCAAAACATGTCACAATGTTAAACGTCTGGAAATGATAAGAGGATCCGCAGAACCTTGAACCAAACATGAGAACAACTAAACAAATGTCCTCCTTCGAGGGAAAACCCGACGTGCGTGAAAGCATCGCAATGCCCTGTCATAATACTGTAGCTCCACTTCTTGCTGCTGTTTAGCCAAATCTGAAGGAGTCGGAGGGAGTTACAATATTTCCGGAAACACTCCGAATATTTCATCACGTGTGCGATATCTTCGCCAAAAGGGGGAAGGAGTCTCGTCGCTTGCCGCGTGAAGAATCGTTGCACCTCACACTCATAAAAAAAACATGCATCACCTCCCAATGCCATGGTTGACAGGAGTACGCGGACCTTATGAAATCAATCTGAACAAAATCATATGTGGTTGTCCGACGAGCCATGTGGGTTGTTCAACACTTGGCGAGGTCAACAGCAGTCACAAAAAGGCCTCTTTTTTCGTGCCCACGTACAGCAGTAGTTTCCACCCACCCCAGAATCAGCAAAAAAAAAAATCGGTTGGGAAAGCCAAGTCCTTGATTCCCCCGGGAAGCAACTATTTAAGTGGGAACAACCTACTGTATCAAGTAGCTACGGAGCAACTTCCAAGCGAAGTGACTCTTCGCCATGTCCGGGCAGGTATTGCCCCCCCAAGATTTCTTGCTCTGGTGCATCCCTCTCCACAAATAGAAAATGAGTAGATAATGAAAAATAACTGGTGTTGGCGCGTGGTGTTGCGTTTACTGAACGGTTCACCCCCGCGCAACCCCCATGCCGGCAAACGCCTTTGCGTAGAACACAGATCAAAGACTCCCCCCACGTTTGAAACTTCAAAAACACAGCATCCCTCACGGCTCGGGGAGCATTCAACATGTGCGCTTACATTCTGTTCTCGTCCTGCTGTTGCCGCTCACTCCGAAACACACACGCCCCACTGCCCCTGCGCCCCCGTGTGGACTGTTACGGCAACACCCGCGCAGTCGCCCGCAGGTTTCCAGCCAGGGTGCTCCCACCAAAGACTGTATCCCCCCACCATCCATCCCCGCCTCTCGCCCGCGCAACCAGTACTCAAGCCCCACCCCCGTCGCCTGTACGCGCCAAGGCCCGTGCCATCGCCGGCAAATCATCCACGGGCGTGCGCCCCGGAAGCCCATGGAGATCCTACATCACATGGACCGTTCCTCCTTCGACCGCTGCAGGCGTAGATGGCGCAGCAGGACTCGATAACGGTGGGGGCGCGGCCGCGGCGCTCGATGATGCCATAGCCGCCTCGTCGCTGCTCTGCTCAGCCCGTGCCACTCGCGCTTCAGCGGCATCCAACAATTTCTGATATTTCTCCCGCAAAAAGTCCGATGATGCAGAATCGACCTTTGCTTGGAGCCTCTGAACATCGTCGATGAATCCCTCCATGGCAAGGTCCTTCGCTCGGTCCTTCTCTATATCACCGATCGCAGGTTTGTCTCCCCGTTCTTCCTGCTCCGCTGCTTTGCGCCACAAGGCGATCACTTCCTTCGTGTCGGCTACCAGCTCCGCCCTGTCGTCGGAACCCGTCTTGGGTTTCTTGTGCTTGCGAGAGTTGGTGTTGCCAGAGGAACGGGCGGGTGTCGCCTCACCTCTCCCTCGGACCCCGGGTCCACCCGGCACGCTGCTGCCTGAGCCTGGGTGTCCATCGGGGAGGACGATATCGCCGGGGCGGTATGTCTCGTCGTCGCCTCCGCCGGAGAGCTCGATACCGTCCTCCCAGAGCATTGTCGGTAAAGAGCCCCGCATAAACTGGAACGGATGACGGGCGTTGACGAATCCCCCGTCCTGAGTTGCGTCCGCACCGGCCCCACCACTTCTTTGCTCGTTCTCCTTGAATTTCTGATGTGCCAAGGAGAGAGCGAAGAAACGGTCCACGTTCGTCGGAAATGGGATGGGAACAAAGCCGTGAGTCTTGAGTGGTGAAATCTGATGTCGCTAACAATCTTTTCTGCATTCCACGTGGTACTTGTGTTGGGGCGTCAACGGAAAAAGGGAACGACATACACACAATGGCGCAAGGCAGGACGGGAAAAAAACTTGTTTCACCCAAAAAAACTTGGGGGATAAGCGCACCCCACGATGATACTGTAGGTTGAGGTCGCGAGGGCCCACAGCTTAAACCCAACACAAGAAGAAATACACACACAAAACGAAGGATGCTCATCACTGGAATATAAAGGCAACCCGTCTACAGTGATGGTTACATCGACCTCACACCTCGCCAAATTTCTAGCTTGACTGCTGATGCACGCACAGATATCCCAAGACGAGCACTGCAGACCGACAAAATACGAAGACGTCCTGCATCCTGTTCCTGCATCCTGTGTAGCCACGGCAGGACGACGCTGCCACCTGCAGAATGAACACGAGAACACCGCTACACTCACCGTGTGCTTGCCCCGTACTTCTTTCAGCCAATTGAAACATCTCAGTTGGAGATCAGCATAAAAGGCGCCCTCATCGCCTTTGAATTTCCCCCTGAGTTCCTCCTGCAGCGACTTAGCCGCCCCCTCTAGGTCCAGCCGCTTGAGGAGAGACTTCAGATGCTCCGATGCGAGCTCGTCTTTGGAGTGATCGTTGGGTACTGAGAGGGGGTTACCGTTGCCGTCGCGCCAGGTGGGAGTCGCCATCGCCCTGGCAACCCGGGCGAAAAACCTGTGCTTCGCGCCCGTCGCCCGTACGTCCAGTTCGGTGCGCGCTGTGCCCTCCCCACCCCCCCTGAAGCACATGTAGTCGTCCTTGAACTCCGGGTGCAAAGTTAGGCACACCAGCCGACAGCATAGTGCCTGGGACGAGTTAGGTGTCGGCTGACCACTTTGTCGACTACGCCGCAGCTGCTTCTTCTTCTCCGGCGTAACGCCGCAGCGGATGCCTTTCCACTCAGGCTCTACACCAAGACTTGCGCGCCACTTCATGCGACCCGTCAGTGCGTCGATCAACTCCTGTTTGCTTGCATTCGAAATTTGTCGAAGCTCTTGTTCAGGCAGTGGACCAAACTTCAACGCATTCCTCCGGCCAGCCTCCCGCGTGGCCTCCTGCCTCAAACTAGGGAGGGGCCAGCAGTCGAACAAAGGTGGCTCTGTACGAACCTCCTTTCCCGCGGTCGCTGTTGTATCACGAGTTGGGGATGCACGTTGCTCGTTCCCACTACTGGGCCCTCGAGGCGGGGCTGCGCCAGGCGTGGTGGAAGCCGTCGGCCTGATCGTCGCAGCCGATGGCGCTGCCGACGCGCAGCCGACGGAACAGGTGGTGATGTACTTGCCGGGGTTCCACCGCTGTGCCCTCCAAGTGAGGATTACCTAGAACCAGGCGTAGAGGACGATGACAGCGGATCTGGGGGTGGGTACACGGGTGCCGCCGCCACCGTAGTAGACAGCGGAGGCGGGGGTATAGCCCCTCGCCCTTGGAGTAGAGAAGGCGGAGGGGGAGGAGACATGGAGCCAGCCGTCACCTAGACGTGTTCAGAGTACAAGGAAAGTGAAGAGGCACGGGAAGGCGACATGTCATGGTTATCCCGTGGCGCGACAAAAACGGCCTCCAATGTTGGCTCCTCGTGAGGGTTTCATGGTAATTGGCCTTTCATTCATGTACGGGCGTGCTACCCCCCAAACACCGCCTTTTTATCCATTGCGGCGCCAACCGTTCGAAATCAACAGATGGTCGATTTCATCATGTCCATCACAAATGCGAAACAAAACACGCTGCTCCCGCCACCACCACCACCACCGACGCAAGTAACATCAAAACGCCCGCGGCAGCAGCAGCCGCGCCATGAACAACACCAGAAACGTTTGGAGGACTGCGATATCCTGTTTTGTTCCCATCCTTTCTAAGAGTCGACGCGCATGTTGATTGACTTTCCTACGAGAGGTCGACTTCCAACGATGCGCCATGTGGAAACTGGTTGTGGGTACAGGCGGAGTCTCGTGGCCGTGGACGATACTGTAGAGGGCGAAAAATACCGTGTCGCATTATGTTTTGATCATAGTTTTTTGTATCGCGTCACGGAACGTGTCCACATACTGTACAGGGGGAATATGCACACCCCGCGCCCAACGATAGCGCCTGCCGTACCCGCGCGTAACCCTACCCCCCCAAAAAAATACGGCGTGAGCTGGGGTTCCCGGCTAGCGGCAAGCGTTTCTTGCCGCTGGTGTCCTCTATCTAGCTACAGGTACTTCTGCCCTCCTACTATCCTCTCACCTGCCCTGAAAGTGCATCCAGCACGCCATCATGCTGTCCACCCGCGTCTGGAGAACACCCATCGCCATCCTCTCCACCCACTTCTACAAGCATAGGATCCTCCACTTTTCGATCCTCCTGCACGATACCACAAAAGCAACCGTGGTCGCGGCGGTGCAAGACGAGAGGTGCCAGACTAGACGCAAGTACGTGTTGCCGCGCCAAAACAACAAAGAAACCAAAGAGAAAGCATGCGTTCATGAACAACAAACCTACAGCAGCAGCACTTGTAGTCTAGCTATGCCAGGTGGAGTTCATGAAAAATCCGATCTCGAGAGCCTAGCAAACGCAAACCTTGTTTTGTATCTGTACAGCCCTTGTTTAGACTGCTGTTGTTGGTCCTCCTCGTAAACCAGCACAACTTGCGTGTGGGGCACTGATACGGAGCGATAGCACCCCCAAAGAACTGCCCACCTGCACCATGTGGCCACCATGCTACGCACTAGAGCAAGCATTCTCGAATGGAGTGCTGCTTGCTGCTGCTGCTGCTGCTGCCGTGTAGACGGACTACATGTCCTGCTCTGTACTCTACTAATGCGGTACTGGTACTTGTAAATCTGAAGGACCACCTCGCGGACCGATGCCAAAAAAAACAAAAACCAGCTTTGCAACAGCAGCGTACCTCGGTGTTGCCACCTTCTTCGCCGACCGCAGAAGGGTGCTGCCACGTAGGTTGTCGATCGCTCCCACAAGCCGTGAAGGCCTGAGACAAAGCGCGCCCGCCCATTAGGCTACGGGTAGCCCAAGACAAACCGACTGCCTGCTGCTGCCGTTGGTCGTCCACATCAACAGGAGAGCTGTCGGAATCTGCCTCATGATAATCATGATCACAACCAGCCTCCGACCGATATTGAGCGGCTCGCGCTAACCCCGCGTTGAAGCGGTCAACGTCCGCGACACCAACGCTCCGCTTGCTGCCATTCTCAGCAGCTGCCTCGCCTTGTACGGGCGGCAGCAGCCTCGCCCCCGTCTGGGCTCCGGAAAGCAGGCCGACGCGCTGGCTCCTTCCCGTTGCGCAATTTTCGGCCGTGGCCGTCTCCAGCATGTCATCTGCCATGCTATGCGTGCTCGCCGTATGTGATCGTGTGTGTCTCGACAGTCGGAGAGAGAGCAACTATTATAGCGCTGTGTGGTTGCCAGCCAAGTAGGTGGAGCGTTGCCGAAGCCTTCCATGCGTTGAGACTCCAAAACAGATTTTCTGGACACGGACAAAAAAAGTCCTTGGGGACTTTCGCCGCGATACAGATTTTTCGGTAATTCAAAATCGCCGTTCACCGGCTTCCGGGCCTCTTGGCCAATCAGAGCCCAATTTTGATTTTTGATTTCCTGGAAACAGATTTTTCCGATTCCGATAAGACAGGCTCAAAGAGGCGGTTATAGACGCTCCGAATCTGCGGAGCTCCTATAGCCCCCACCCCGCTCCACGATACCCGAACCCACCCGTGCCGCTTGGCTGGCTTGCCAGCTTGCTGCAGCAGCACAGGAGCAGCTAGCAGCCCTGCTACAACCAGGATATGGTGCGAGCTTGGCCAAGGAGATCCGGCGACGAGTTTCGCCGCTTCTGTGCCTACCGCAACTGCCATTCATGTTGGCGGGAGCTTGCATATTGAGGAGACGACGGGGTACAGGAGGAGGCGTAGAGCAGTAGCAGCATGGCGATGGGAACGCCGACGAAGTTTCTGATCGGGCTAATGCTGCTCGTCAACGCCCTGGTGCTGATCAACATAAGACGAGCTAGCCCGGATTTGCCTCGAGGTGCGTGCAGTCGAGACTTGGCTGAAGTCTGCGGTACTGCTGCGTGCTTGCTGCAGGGCGGGTAGACAACGATGTGTTGGAGACACCACGATGCGGACTTTCTCCGTCCCATGCAGCGTATCGTCTGCTGCCGCAGTAATTACAAAGAGAGCTAGACTCGCGCACACAGCGGGTACCAACTGCTGCCTTTTGGACGTGGAGGGAAGTTTACAGGGCTGCCAACTCTGCCAGTGTAGACACAGGCTTGTTCATGCTTCTCGCCAATGCAGCACAGGCTATGCATTTTTCTAAGGAACGAAGACCCCGCGATCTTAAGCCGGGTGTAGCAGATCTGTCCGTTTTACAATTCCTCTCTCAAGATAAGGTGTTGCAGTACCTTAATCCCTATATACCATAAGGCCGCAAGGTGCAGGGTAGATATACCGCCCCCCAAGATCTAGCAGTAGCAATGGTCCGTGTATACTATTAAGGCCACAAGGTACAGGGTACCTCTCCCAAGATATTGCAGTACAAGCAGTGGTCATCTGTACCATGAGGCCTCGTGGTGCAGGGTGCCCTGCACTATCCAGAGCACGCGCCAGCTCAAGCACTCCGTTCCGTCTGTGTCACGCGATTTCACGGGCCTCATCATACGGGACGTCCGGCCAGCAGATGTTCGCGGCGTTTTTGCAGAGGCCGCCACATGTACAACACTGCTTTCTATTCTCCTAAGAGCACACACCTGGAAACCTACCCGGCAGAAGAGATGCGACGCTCGCAGCGTATCGTAAGGTTGCGGGTCAGTGCACAGGGACAGGGGGTGCGATCGATTCTCGAAGCGGAATTTCTCCACAAGCAGGAGGGTGCGAGCGCCAACTGATACTTCTCAGGAAAGCTCTTGATGTGAGATACTTTCACAACCGCCCTTTTTCGACAGCGGTAACCTCCTGGTTGCGGAGAAATTACGCCTTGAAAATCGTTCGCACCCCTGTCCCCGTGCTCTAGCCGACTCGCAACCTTGCGGTACGCTGGACCCGACGCCCTCCTTACCGACCCCATGCTCGTGGTACACGTCCAGGGCACTCACGCCAAGGAAGCGCCCACAACGGCATGACACAACTTCGGCCACCATGAAAGGCTAGATCTTCATCGGGGAGCGGCTCACGGTCGCGAACCTAAAACTCGTCGAGATGCAGCCGTTGCTGCGGGAAAAGCCGCGTTCCCGCAGCAACGATTGCATCTCGACGAGCCTTAGGTTCGCGACTACCATGGGTAGCTCGCCGCTCAAGATGGAGCCGTTCACGGTGGCTGGGTTGTTGCCATGCCCCTATGGATTGATTCCTTGGCGCGAGCGCCCTGGACCTGCATCCTGTCTGGACGTGCTGCAACGAGCCTGCATATCGACGAGCGAGCGGGCCGCTCGCCGTATCAGAATCCAGCCTTTCATGGTGGCAACGGTGCCACGGTTGCACCGCTCTGCTATGGATTTCGGGTGCTGCGGGGGTTGTGGACGTGCACGATGGACATGGGCGGTAACAACCCGAGACAAGCCCTCCTTTCGTGCGATAACTGCAGCTGTGGTGTTGTACTTGCTCGACGGGCACTCGCGTGGACGTGCTGCGGTACGCGCACCTGGGGGCGGGTCTCCCGCCGGTGCTCCAGTACCCTTCGCAGGAGTTTTTCTATTGAGTAGTCCATGCATGTTGGATAGCGCATGCAATCTCCGGGGAAGTTGGGTTACGTATGGGGGATATAGGGTCTGCGTACCCCCTTCCTGTTCTTTTTCCTTACTGACAAAAAATATATATATATCGGGAAGACGGTCCCGGTGTTTCGCCCTCCCTCTGCCGGTCAACCCCGACGTCGCTGCCTGCCGCTCGCGATCGGGGCCCTACCATTGGAACACCTCGCCCTCCCCCCACCCGGACCAAAAATGTCTTCCGTCTGCTCCGCTGACACGTGGGGACGAACCTGGCGGTTCGCACTGCGTCTAAGCCAACGCCTCGGCAGTGTCGGCGGCGGGCACTTGCTCCCCCGCTGCGGCACAGCGGCGCGGCGCTGCCGACCCCGAGGGGGGCATCCGTGGTGTGAAGGCAATCGAGTTTCCAAAGGTCGGTGCCCCTGGGGCGAGGGAAGAGGGAGAAGGGGAACGCTGCCAGTCTCTTCGTGGAGATGAGAGCCGTCAGGCTAGCTAGCTTCCGGAGACAACGCAGAGGACACTTGCAACCGCGGGTCGCTATCTCTTAAGAAAGGTTGCACGCACTTTCGCTCTCGGCCGCTCACGATAAGGCCACCGATGTTTGTGCTGAAGTACCGAACTTCACCTCGTTTCTCCATTCCGCATATCCGTAGGTGACGCAAGATAACACACGCCCCGGACCGATGTTCAAAGCTCGATACTCCAAAGCAGAAACAGCGGCGGCATTGGAACAGTCTCGTCGAGAGCTTTCCGAAAGCGTGTCACATGATTTGTGTATCCTCTTCGCCGTGGAGTAATCGAGCTTTGAAAATCGGTCCATGGGATGTTTATTCTTGTGGCCCGCTCGATAAATGCAGCGAGTCATGATGCACACATGCGGTAGCTGGTTCCCCTCTTGGAGCCCCTAGCCTCCCGCATGTGTGTTGCTGTGTGTTCGACAAATCCCGAGCCGCCCCGACAAATCGCACAGCCCTTCGCACCATCTTCTACCCCTTCCCGCCGCCCACTGCCAGCGGTTTGGAGACACAATTAATGACAATAACAGTATATCCAGTTGCACACCAGGTTCATGACTCAACCGACCCTCGTCGCTATTGGAGGAAAATAAATCGCCCACCAGAACGCGTAGGATGATACCATAACGGCAAGCGAAGCCACCTACCGCCGATAACCCCCTTCCCCTCTACCTTGCGCCGGTCCCCTAAACCTACTTGTGTTGAATCATTTCTTGCCCAGCCATGGGAGGGGTGTTCCGGGGTCAAACGCAAAGGAGAATCACGCCGGACGCTGGGCGGGGGGACCCCTCGCAGCAGACGGCGGCAGCGAGCACAGCGACAGCCACGTCGGCGGTAGACGTAGCACGACCACCGAACTCGCAGCAGCAGCAGCAGCAGCAGCAGGTTTCGTCCCCGAACACTGATACCGCCGCCGCTGCCTCCGCCGCCCCTGCCGCCATGGGATCTACAGTTGCTGTCGGGGCAGAGGGCATGCAGGGTGGCGACAGCCGAGAAAGAATAGGAGAAGAGAACCGCCCCGGTGGGTCTGGCGGGGAACCCGCGGATCGAGAAGGCGCATCTTCGGCGGGGGGGAGGGGGGGGTTGAGAGCGGGCTCTGCTCAGCCGGCAGCGGCTGGGGGGATATGGACAGCGAAAGAGGTACCACCTCCGCCTCCTTCTGGAGAGGAGGGAGTTCCGCGGAGCGGGGTAGGCGGCGGGGACCCGGGGGTGCTCGAAGTTGAGGTGGGGNCCTGGTGGTGCAGGCGGCGCGGCGGGAGAAACAGACGGAGGAGTGCAAGGGCATGGCGAAGTCGCTCAGGATCGTACCGAACAAGAGCTGGGGCAAGGCCACCAAGCCCCAGCAGCAGCAGTGGGACCTTCTGGGCTGCAACGGCTTGATAGAGACCGAGGCGCGGGGGGGTCAAGGGGGGGGTCTGAAGCTGCCGGACTGCACTGCGAGGTGAGCGGTGGTGCCGACAGCGGCGAGGAGAAAGACAGACGCCGTGTAGTTGGGAGTGGATGGCGGGGGAGGGGGTTGTACTAATGTTTTGCATGCGTTAGTTGTTAGGCCATTGACTCGGATTCCTACGAAGCCGGACCAGGCTAGCACACGACCAAGCGCGAAGCGACGTGATGTAGGGGGCTGTATTCATGCTTTACATCCCGCAGTTGTTTGACCGCGCGTCCCCGAGAGGACGGAACATTGTGCCCACAGGACCGATGGCCAATCGGGCAGGGGTGGGAGGGCGAGATAACGTTGGAGGATATGGTAGTAGGAGGATGGTAGAGTGACGGTGGTGTGGATGGGAAAACGCTGGCCTTGGAGGGTGGGCTAGACGGGAACGAGTCGAATGAGACGCGCGAACGTGAGGAAAACCCGAGGTCTGTGCCGAGCTTTACACCAGTACACCAACTTTGACCTTTTCCCTTCTTCCCCGCCGTCACACCGACAACAACAACAACAACAACAACAACCAAAACAACAACAGGCCGTCAGCCAAGAGCGATCCGCTCATCGCCGTGTGTGCCGGAAGCACCACGCGCGGGGTGCCCTCCCCGGACGAGCACTCTCTCGCCCTCTTCCGTTTCCTGCTACCCTCGCTGGCGCGGACGGCGGACTGCGGGTTCCGGTACCTGGCGGTCGTGGGTTACGACGTTGGCGACGGTTTCTTCGACGGGGCCACTGGAAAGGCCAAGGTGGGCGCGCCACGGTACGGTAGACGCTGATGGAGGCACGGCTTCTTTTATCCACGGCGATGCAAATAAAGCTGCAACCGTGGAATATAATATCAAGTTGGTCGGTGATGGTACGAAAAGAGAGATACCTACCCCACTTTCTGGGGTAGTTTTTTTTTTTTTTTGGTAGGGCCAAGTGGTGGATTATCGGGGGATGTGCGCGTTTTGGGTGTGAGAAAGATGTGTTTTTGTTTTGTGGACCTCGTGTGCGTGTGTGTGTGTGTGTGTGTGTTTGTTGTCGCTCATTTGCCTTTGCTATTCAATTTTTCGTCGAAGGGCGGACGCTTGTGTGTTTGGGTGAAAATTCTCTCTGAGCGTGGCGATGCTCTTGAGCTCCGTCCCTGCACGCTGTTTTCGTCCACGCTACGTGCGTTTTTTGGTGTGCTCTGACCCCTGGATGTGTACTGGAATACTTCATTTTCTCCCTGTCTACCCGTCTACCCCTCGGTTGCTAGCGCCCGCGACGCGTCCCCCCCCCAAGCCGTCTCCCTTCATTTCCCGTTTCCCCCACCTAAATCTCGTCATTCGCTTGTTGCTGCTCCCTTTCCCTGCCTCCCTCCCTCCCTCGCTCCCTCTTCCTTACTCTTACTTCCTTTTCGTCATCCCTCGGCTGCAAATCCCCCCCAAGACACTCGCGTGGTTCGAAACGGAGGTGGCCAGACCGGCGGCGCTGCGAGGCCTGAGCATAGAGCTGGATCTGGTCAGGGTCGAGAACGCCATCAAGAAGCCCGGCCCTGTGTTCACGGCGGTGACAAAGGTGCGGGGGCGGGGCGGACCACCTCGTTTTTTTTTAATGAGTGTGGTACTTATATCTTGCCGTTGCCACACGATACAGGAGAAAAAAAAAAGGACGGTGGCGCGGGGAAACATTCAATTGTCGGGGCCGTTCTGTCTGTCTCGCTCGCCTGGATTTGCTCAAGTGGCCCCCTGTAGCGTTCACAGGTACGACCCGCCCCCCCCCCCTCCCCCCGGTGATATCTAACGTTTCCGCTTGTTAAAAATCTATCACCGCGACTATCGTCATTTTGTGTGTGTGGGGGGGTGTACTCATAGTCGTTCATGCCGTAGTCGTTAGACCATTGACCTCGCATCCCTACAAAGCCGGGACGGAGCACGCCGGGTTCTCACCGGACCAGGCTCTCACATCACCAAGCGCGAAGCGCCGTGAGATATTCGGCGAGTCGCATGAAGGGTGCGCTGCATCCTGCTAAGGGTGTTCGGCATCTTGTGCTTACTTCCTTGCGTACGGATGACAGCTGCGTATGACTTAATTTATTTTCTGGTGCTTTCACTTCCAGAGACAGTTGTAAGCACTGTGTAACTGCCTCGAGGGTGCTTGACCATTTTAACACAACGTGGTGCGATCATCCCCCTTGCGCGGAGCGAGGGTTCTCCACCCCGCACAACATGATCTACTCGACCACCATTATGGTTACCGCCAAAATATAAAAGAGGCAAAAAAAAATGGTAACCTGGATGCCGAGTTCACGGTGTGAATTGGCTTGTTTACAAGGTCGTTGCCAAGCGACGAAAACCCAACCCCGATGGCAAACACCGGGGGAGAGAAGTGGGGGGGGGGGAAGAGAGGGAGGCGCCTTATGTCGTACCATTGAACGTAATTGCTTTTTCAGTGTTGTTAGGTTTACCCGTGGTCGTAGTGCCGCCGGGTGTGGTATGTTGTGTGGTACCATGGCATACCGTAGTCCTCCCCTTCTCCTGCGGTGCCCCCGAGTGCTTCGATCGATCGAAATCGTCTCCGTGTTTTTTTACTGACGTCATGATTTTTCTTTAACGCGACTGTTGCATAGAGCCATCGTGACGCTTTTCTTTTGGCTGTACATGCGCGCGTGCTGCGCACTCCCGGCGCGGTTCGACCAGCTGTGTACCTGCAGGGTGGAGTATTATCTGATAATCTGCTCGTTGTTGTTCGATTGCCCATGTCCAGGCGGATCGTTTGATTTCCGGGGAACGCCGTTCTTTCCTTCCCGTTGGAAGTCGCCCAGAAAAGGAAAGTCAAGTCAGCTTCTCTCCTCCGTGCCCGCCTCACGCCTTCCCATAACCCTTCCGTCGTGTGAAAAACAATCAAGGCCATACGTGCAAACCCTCCCTCCCCGTGTGTGTGCAAATATCCCCGTCATGAGTCGTGCCGGCACCTATGTACGTGCGATACCTCATCGAACCGACCGCACTTTTTTTTTTTTTTTATCGGTCTTCAGGCGGCGTACGATCGTGGTGCGAACTACATCTATCGCGTCAACGACGACTCGGAGATGCACACGCCTTGGGCTCGGTCCTTCGTCAACGCTCTGGAGGTAGGTGTGACACACTAGGGGCGTCGTCCCGTAAATGTTCCGCAGCTCAAACTATCGTCGTTGTAAGGCGTCGTACTGGATATGTACCGCTGCTCAACCGTTGTCCACGCCGGGTAGCCGCACGGCCTATGTGAAGGCTACAGCAGCAGTCGTCCGACTCCCGCTATTTTTGATCACGAGGTTTGGGACACTTGTCGTTGTGAAGACTCCGCTTCTTTCATGAGCATGGAGCCCCGCAGAATGTAAAAGAGTAGCAGGTGCGACTTTTCCGTTTGTGCGGCTGGTTCCGTGTTTTTTGTTTTTTTGCATCTGGCTCAAATGTGGGTGTCTCTTGGTCTTTTGCAGGGACATAGACAAGAGTGCAGATAGACATCGAAAACGGAGAAATGCAGATAGAGATACGCACAATTATTCCATGGTACAAGGAGAAGCTGCACTAGAAGCTGCACAAGTGCAAAGAAGAAGAAATAGCTGTAGACAAAAGTATCCATTGTATTGGTACGTGTGGTTTGGGTTACAGAATCCGGCGAATTGTGGGGTGCAGGTAGACGACAGCTTAGGCAGATGATGCAGCGAACGCGGATTGGCAGGCAAAAAAGACACATGTCGGGAGATGGAGAATTGCGTCATTAGTGGTAGAATTTACGCGTGTATCGCTGGCAGAGATTTGTTTGCGCGTAAGGTTCTTCGCACACGCGCGGAACCATGGTTTGATAATTGTTTCTGCTTGTGTTGTTGTTGCTGTTGCTGCTGCTGCGCCGCTACTGCTGGCGTTGTTGCCTCCACCTTTGCAAGGATTATGACCTCTATCCAGTACTGTGCCATGTCTCCCGTGCCCTTCGAGGATAAAAACAACGATTTTTTATTGGGACGGGTCACAGGGTATGACAAACCATGTCGTCACCCAAGAAGTATGTGCTTATCTCTGTCCTGAAACTAGGAACCCGTCTTTTTCACAGCACCGGCGAACTCCGCTCCATCCTCCTCTCCACGCTGCACCCCCATCTCTCTCCCCCCCCCACTTTTCTGCAGGCGATGGGGCCCCCGTACGGCGTGGTCGGCCCTGAGTCTTTAAACAATAACATTCTGGTGCACGACTTCACGCATCGGCTGCACATGGACATCTTCGGTCAGCAGTACTACCCTCCCTCCCTCACTGACTGGTCAGTTTTTTTGTTGAGCTAGATTGTAAAATCAGCGCCTCTTTTCCGTTTGCGTCAATAAGGGGAGGAGGGGGNGGGGGGGGGGGGGGGGGGGGGGGGGGGGGGGGGGGGGGGGGGGGGGGGGGGGGGGGGGGGGGGGGGGGTGCGTGTGCCTTGTTGGGGTTCATGTTTGCGGTGCGCACCACTGGGAGGAAGAGCACCAGCCTCCCGTTTCGGCGGTAAAGCCCCCTGAATCAATCACTTACGCAAGATCTATTTTCCTACGCTAGACCGGTGTGAGGGTTGTATGTTCGTACATGCGTACGTGTGGTTCGAAGCAGCGCCGCAGGAGGAGAAGGCGGGAGTGTTGATTTTCACTCTGTGTGACCCCGGGCCGGCGCGGCAAACACATTCCACTCTGTTCGGAAATATACGGTAGGTGACCCAAGATACCACCCCCCTGAAATTGTCTGCAAAGCTCGATTTCTCCACAACAGAATGACTGACGGCGCCGAAAACGTCGGCGTTAAGCTGTCTCGTCGAGAGCTCCCCGACGACGTGTAGTTTCATGTACGCATCCTCTTCGTCGTGGAGTAATCGAGCTTTGACAATCGGTCCAGGGAGTTTGGCATATTGCGTCACCTACGGAAAGGACCATTCGCATACAACTGTGATTTTCCCAATCGTTCTTTAACTATGTTTCCGAACAGAAGCGGCACCATAGTACTTGAAGGGTGCGGGTTCTGAAGGAGACCGACGCGAGCCCAGAGTCCGGCTGCCCATCCTCCCCTGTTCTTGCACAAGAACGGATACGCGTGGTCTTGTAGTCCCCCCCCCGCCTATCGCCCTGTTACCCAAGAGTTATCCGTCCCGGCTTCATCGGGATGAGAGGTCAATGGTCTAACGAAGACTACGGCATGCACGGCTATGAGTACCAACACGTGTCGCCCTCCTCCTGGTGCCGAACGTTCAAGCTCTTTCCGGCCAGCTTCTCCGTAACCACAACGGGGGACGTACTACCAAAACACAGTTGCGGCTTATCTATCCGGTTTGACTAACGGGGCGCTTGCATGTAGCACACGTGTCCCCTCAAATGAACCCCGAACCCGCCTCTCGCTTCCTTCTGCCCGATGTGACCGCCATGTCTCTGGCCGACCGCACTTGATGCTGCTGCTGGGCTGCAGGTATGTGGACGACTGGATTTCCCGCGTCTACGGCAACTCTCGCACTATACGGGCAAAGAACTGCAGGGTGAGACGTGGGGGAGGGCGTACTCTTATGTTTTGCATGCCTTAGCGGTTAGGCCATTGACCAAGCGTCCTCGAGAGGACGGAGCATTGTTCCCACAGGACCGATCACCGATGGCCAATCGTTCCTTCCTACTTTGCCGAAGGTGGCTCAAAATTGTCTTTCCGAGACGGGTGGAGGGGTAGATGCCGGCGGCGAGGTGACTACAGGGTGAGGCTGTTATCGACCACGCTCGTTTTGCTCCTCACGTTCCACCGCAGGCACCGGCACTTGTCTGCTCGCACGCCGCAGCGCTTCCCTTGCAAGCCCCTTGCCCAACGAGCGCACAACCAAGCCCCCCTCCGGTCTGTTTCTCTCGAACAAACTTGAACACAAGGTGGAGCACCACACGGGGGCCCACGGGCAGCGGTACAAGGCGGACACGAGCAAGGCGAGCAGCGTGGACGGCCTCGTCCTGGTCGGCGCCAGGAAGATCTCGGCCTGGGCCAGCGGGAACGGGGCGGAGACCGCGGCGCGGGAGATACTGTCGGAGAAGCTGGACGGGAAGTCGGCAACAAAGGCTTGGGCTCGAGAAATACCTTAACTTGTACAACACTAATCAAAAACTCCGGTGTGTTGATCTTGTTCGGAAATTCTACCCAGAATTTGCGAAAAGTTGATGATTTTTTAAAAGAAATTCTACACAGAAAAGACTACCCGTTTGAGATGTAGCACAGTAGGGCCGCAGCGCTTGAACGGGGTGTGTGCGTTGAATGAAGTCTTTGCAGTGAGTGGGGGAGGAAGATGTCGGGGGGGGGGGTTCTTGCGGAAAGCGGCATGTGTGCAGAAGTGTGCATAGATACCACGACCACCATTGTATGTTGTTTTTTGGGAACGCTCGCGGACGAGACGACGGCCTTTGGGGCTGTAACCGGCATGGTGTATGTAGGGGCCACGAGAGGAGCGACGACCACGCACACTTCCGTATTGCCTGCGGTTCTGCGACAATATCGGCTGAGCTTGGCTCCTCCGTTTCCAAGGTTTGTCGTCGGAGAGAGGGCGGGCGAGGCAGTGTCGTGGGAGTACGGTCCGCCGTCGGCAGGTCGGGGTATTGAGCGTTCGGCTCGAAAGCTCCTGTGCCAAAAGTTATGGATAACACGAACCTTGGCCTAGGAGGAGAGTGGAGACGTTCTTTTTCGCCTTCTTCGCCGCCTGGAAAGAAACAACTCCCGGGATGATGGATGGGTCGTGTCTCTGGAGACTTGTTTTGCGCTGGACTTGGTTAAAATATGGAAGGACTAGGTCGCCTCTCGTCCTCCAGCAGAGGCTTGTCACGAAACAGACACTCGACTGTTGAACCGAATTCGATTGGCGCAGGCTAAACCAGGTCGTTCCTTGTAGAATATGAAGGCAGGGCGTGCTGTTGTGTGCGTGTGAGTGTTTTTTCGTTGGCCGGTATGGACTGCGCCCGCTGCCTGACCAATTAGTAGATGCCAGTCTCAAGTGTGTGAGCGTGCCCTCTCGAAGCTTGTCGGGGTTCTCCCAAAGTTTTGCGTTATTTTGTTGTGTCGTTGGTCGTTGAGGCCGTGTGTTCTCACCGTCATCGTGTCGTTTACTTGTAACGTCTTTTTCGACGTGGTACATTAATAGGATGAACCGGGAGTGTGTTGTTTTGAGTGAGTGAGAATCGAACACCACCTGCGGGATACGGGACTTAGTTTAGTTGGATCTGGTTACTTCGTGACACCACACACGGATAAGACATTTTTTTTTCGTTCTTCCGTCTGGCGGAAAGGAGGGGAGTAAGGCCAGCCCTCCACGAGCTTTCGAGCTTCTTTCTTTTTGTTCTTGCAAACCCATCTCTTTCCATAGATGGTGAAAGTGCCCGTGTTGTTTGTGATATGGTGGCTTGTTCATTTGCTGCGCAGCTCGTCGCGGAACGCACGGTGTACAGTACAATAGAGCGCTGTTTGTTTTGACGGTGATGGCTCGTTATTTGCTTTATTTTCGAAGAAGAAATACTTCTTCAAAACACGACAGCACGCCCTGCTGGTGCCGTCGCAACGCGCAAGCAAATACATGCGTGGCCTTGGTAGCGAGCAAATGGGGAGAATGGGGTACATCATGCTGCGCAGTCCCCTGCATCTAGGATAAGGATGCATGGCCCCCTCGGGGGGAAACCGGTTAGTGCGGTCTTGCAACCAAGGAACCAATGGGACACTCTCCAGACCCATCAACTGTTGTGTTGTAGAGTGTTCGTGGCCTCTGTCCGCAGCGCGTTTTGTTTCGGTACATAACGAGTGTTTCGCTGTCTTCCCCCTGTCCGGCAGGGGGAAGGCCGAGGGCACGTGTAGTGTAATGGGGACCGAAATATCGTTCTTGCTCCCCCTCTCTCTCGCTTCTACAAATAGACATACATGCCATAAACTTGTACAATCAACAAGGTAGGACAGGACTCAGGGGAAATACCCGTTGCACATGGCAACCAAAAAACACTCCAAATACCTGAGCCTGCCCCCCCCACAGACAGTCAAGAGCAATGCTTTCTTTGTTTCTCTCCGCCACTATCTCTTTTGCTGCTGCAGCGCTCTACTTCTCCCCACCATTGTCTCTCCTATGCAGTGCTCGTTCAAATGCAGGGGGGCAATCATTCCGAATACAATCATATACCGTGCCAACACACACCGAACCAACCGTGAGCAAGTTCCATCATACAAGATATATATATGCGAAACCATGCCTTCCATTTTCCGTTTATTTTACTCGTGCCAGACCACACCACAGCACAGCAAGCAAGCGTACCACCCCAAAACCACACCAAGCCATATGCCATTATGTACCACAGCACCACCCCACTGGCTTCAGCGACGCGGTAGAAAAACATGCCCGACGTCGAAACTAACAAAAGAAAACATCTCCCCCCACTCCTCCTATATGATTGTAATGTGCTGATTACGACGATATACGGAGTCCCCCTTTTTTTGTCCTCCTCTACACACACCACACAAGGTTACACGTGGTGCTTCGGGACCAAACCTCCAAGCCCGCGCGGCGGCAAAAATAACCGCCGGGGACGGGCCCAATTTTACACGCCAGGCGAAGCGACACCCCCACCACCACTAACAGTACCACCGAAGGAAACACCAAGAAGGCCTCGTGGGAAGCCCACGCGGGGAGCGCAAACCCAATCCCCCCTGCCTCACTTCCAAGTCGTGACGGCCCGTGCCGGTACGTGGGGCTTTCCTCTACACGTGTACGAAACGAAACAAGGGAAGGAAGAAGAAGACGACGACGACGACGACACACGAAGAGATAATAAACCGACAACAGCTGTCTAAAAAGAAACAGGCCGATGCGATGCCCCACGCGCACCCCCGGTAACCAATCACGCAAAATTACGCCAATATTGCACGCATAGAGATGACATGTATGGAATGCACACACCCCACACGCAGACGATGCGCGCCAACGCACAGAACACATGTTGGCTCGAGGGCCCGCCAAAAGTTTGACAAGCGGCGGGCGGTGCCGGTTCAAGAAACCGCGAAAGCAGGAGTGCGAGGACAAAAAAACAAAAAAAAAAGCTACAAAAACGCGCACCGCACCAAAAACCGCACCGTATAATACCATCCAATACAAAAATAAAAACAGCAAACACGGCGTAGAAAACAAAAGAAAAAGCAAAGCGTAGAGACATCAACATTGGCAACAGCCATGTGTGTGGATGGTCTCCCGCTTTTATTGCCTGTCCTTTCCGAGCGAGACTTGCCCGTCTGCCCCC
>CACKRE030001397.1:154654-169601 GCA_902602495.3 Ectocarpus sp. CCAP 1310/34 | reverse complement strand
CCCCCCGGTCTCCTCTCCCGACGTGTACCCTGTCTCCACGCCCCCGTACCGAACGCGATCCTCCTCTCGCTGCTGCGCGTGGCGATAGCTCGGCATGAAGGAATGCCCCCCGACCCCGCCACCATGATGCCAGTGGTCACCGGCGCCTTCTGCCAGAGCGGGGTAGACCTGACCAGCGGCGGCGGCTGCTGCTGCTGCGGAGAAGGAACGCCGCCGGGTCTGCTGCTGCTGGGAAGGGCGCTGGCCCGAGGAAGTGAAGAAAGACGACGAGGCTCGGTGGACACTGCCGCCGCCACCGAGCAGGTTGCTGAAGGCGTAATTCTGGTGCTGATGCTGCTGCCGCTGCCGCCCGTAAGAGCGATTACGGTGCTCCGAGGGTGGCGACCCGCTGTACACGCTCCCGCGGTACTCCCCGTACCCGCTGCCGCCGAAGGCAAGCCCGGCCGACTGCTGCTGCTGCTGCTGCTGCTGCTGCTGCTGCTGCCGCTGCCAGTGGGGGTGGTGGTCGGCGTCGTCATCGGGAGTGGCGAGGGAGACAGTGCGTCCCAGGACGGCCTCGCGGCCCGTCGCCGCCGTGCTGAAGCTGGTGATGCTGCCGGCGCTGAAGGGGGAGTCGGTGTGGTTGGAGTGGGACCGGCTGCCGCTAAGGGACATGCGCAGGTCTCTGCTGCGGGACATCCGCATGTCCATCTCGTTCATCGACTGCTGCGCTACCTGTTGTTGTGAAGGGGCGAGGGGGGGGCAACCAGTACTTCCGTGAGTCCTTCGCGAAATTGCTAGGAGTTGAAGTGCCGAGGACGGTGCTCTTGCAGAGAGGGGAGGAGGCGGAGGGAAGGGGTTTCAGGAGCCCGAGCCTCAGTGGGAAGGGGCCTGATGCACGACACACTTGCACGTTAATGTCCACAGCATCAATCCAAGCCTCCACACCAACGTTCTGCACAGAACTGCGGCAAAAACTATTCCAGCAAGGATGTATGGATGGCTGGTCCCTGCTGCGGAAAACGATGGATGAACAACACGAAAAGGGAGTCACCATTATCAACGTCCGAAGCGGCATGTAGCCGTGCCTTCTCGGCGGGCGGGCGCGGATCCAACGCACCCTAGAAAAACCGACTCGGAAACGGCAGGCTGCATGAGACACACGCATTCTGCCACATGCAGGGTGCTCGCTGGGCTTTGTGACACCAACGATACTGCAAAGCAGCCTGTAGCCCCAACCAAAAGAAAATGAATGAGTCAGAGAGAAGTTAGTTAGGACGACCGACCGCCCGTTGTTTTCTTATATTTTTTTTTTCTGAAGATGACCCAACGAATCCATCTCTGTCTAAGAAAAGACATTCTTCTGGCGCCCTCCAGCACGGCAAAAAAACTCGACTCGTGGTCCTTTTCAGCTTGAAGTGATTCCTTTCGGTCGATTATCTTGGCCGCAACAAGACCGCAATCACACCCTCCCCGCTGCTGCTGCCGTACTTACGAATCTCCGCATGTAGTGTGTACGTCAAGAGGTGGCGACAACCTGCCGACCCAACAGGGGGAGGGGGCGGCATCTACAGGAAACAGTAGCTCTCGGCGAGAACTGTCCGTCCAAACAACACGCATGCACCCTTTTTTTTTTTCTTAATATCACACAACAAATCCATCTCTATCTTATGCACCATTTTACCTCTTTTTCGGAATACGTGGCCAACGTGGATTGTGGAATACCGTAGAATGCTGCCAAACAGCACGCGACCCGTGTAATAGTACGCTTAGTTGGTCTAGAGGGGGAGTGAGCAACGACGCGATCTTACGGTAAGTAGACAGACAGCACTATCTGCTAAATAGCCCCAAGGCTTTTTCCTTGAAATGAATGGTTTTCGGGCGTTACAGCAGCAGTCGACGAGACTGAGATTCATATTCGGGGAAACATCGAAATGGAACCGTAGGCCCACAGGTAGCCCCTGCTGACTGCGAGGAATTCATTGCCAACTTTTAAGGAACTGTTCATATATAGAGATTGATTCGTTACGATTGAATGCAAAAAATATGCCATGGAAAATAAATAAATAAACGTGTGTGTGTCGTAGCGTAATACCGTCGCATGTCCAACGCATGTCCACGAAACGTTGCACGTAAGGACATCGCACACGTATGATATGCAGCAGCATTATGCAACCGTGTTCTACGTCATGCCAACGACGTGTGACCACCATGCGCACATACATGCGCATGCATATGCATCAATCGGAGGGATATCACAAAAGAACTTGAACAAGCAACGAGTGAACCTCAGGCAGGAGACTTGGTTGGAGCGAATTGATGAGGACCGCGGGACAAGGGATGGCTCGCGAAAGGCAAAGGTTGCGTCGTCACGCCATTGTGGAAGTTGGCGGAATCAATCGCTGAGATAGTTGACGAACTCAACACTCTGTACCGCCAAACGATGGAGAAGAAAAATGACAACCACATACACATTACTTATCGAGGAGGCGGGGGGTTTTCTTTGGAAAAAAACTCTGATTATGGTAGGGTAGGCGAGACACACGTACTGTAGAAGGGCGCCGAATCAGAGGGTTGTTCTCTTTCGACAATGATTTCCACACAGCGACGACCCTCATTTGACAGCAATACGTAATTTCGCATGTTTCAGTCTCAATGACTCACCAGTAGAATGACTAGCCTGACTTGCTGACGTGGCACAAATTTCAAGGTAGATACATGTCTGTTGGTCCGCCGGAACTAACTCGCGGTATCTATACTCTCTATACCTGCAACATCAGGTGTACACAAAGGGTTGGGTTACAAAAGACGCCAACCGCCGTAGCGTACGAAAGAAACTGCCGAAAAATCACAACGAAGTCCTCTCGTATGGAGAGATGTCAGGCGGACGGAGCACGCCCTTCCCAACTAGAGAGAGGCGGGAAGAAGAGACGGCAGGGATCGGCGGGGTATTTAATAATTGCCGCCAGTGCTGGTGGTGAGATCGATCGCTGATTCGCGCTTCGCCCGTCGCCCCCCCGTACATGTATCTCCGTGACCAGTTCGTTCCGAGCTTCTTTCTTGAATTGGAACCCAGGCCGAAGCTATGCCACAACTGCAACAATGACCTCCCGGCCTCCGTGCCAACGCGCCGGAAGCTGCTGATATACCGCCAAAATTCAACAGCAAAGCAATGCCGCGGCGGCCCGACGCACGGACGTATTGTGTTTTTGTTGATTGTTTTCTTATCAAGAGATATCATGTTGCGCAGGGGAGTGTAGCACACACTAAAACACCGACCTTCCAGCATCCGGATATTAATACCAGCATATTCGAAGATCAGAAACGGGCGTATGTGGGATTAACAACACCGCCGCTGTTAAAACTTGAAAATTATATATGGAAAGGGTAAGATCCTCTGGAAGAAGCAGCTTTGTTGCAGTAGCAAGCACCCAGGTTGCCGTGTTTTCGCGCGGCTATCTCTACCTCTGATCATCCGCGCGAATCAACAAAAAAGCTTTCCGTCGACTGTACGCAACAACAGCAAGCAACTACACACCCCGCGCAACCATCTATTTCGTCTATTGCTCACATTCCCAACAGGTTCTTGACGCGCGCGCGAAGTATTCTGGACATGGTTGTGCTGCCTCTATTTCGTTGAGCGATGAAGATAATCAAGTCTACGTTTGTATGGTTGGTTGTTTTTTTGTTCAGCAGCAGTAGCAGCAGCATGTTGTCGGAGTTATTGCATGCGCAACAAACGGCCCCCCCTATTACCTCCCAGCAGCCAGCTCCTGCCTGGAACAAATAGAGGGCAACTTCAGCTATAGCCGCTGTCGGGACACACAGCAGGCTAGACAACGGCGCACGCAGAGGGCGGCAACGAGTTTGTTCCGAAAAAAATGAAAAAAAAGTCAAGCCGGAGCCAAGCCGAAAGTCTCACCTGATTGTTCCTGCTTTTTGTGGGCACACAGCTCTCTTGGTTTTGCCAGCAATAATTTCCGATCGAGGTGTGTGGGTGTTTCTGGCGCCGGTAGATACTGCCTTGCGTGTGCCATGTGTTCGGGCTGGCTGCTACTCTTTCTGCTATGCATGGTCGGTACAATGCGCCGCTGCTTTCGAGGCGCTTACAATTTGACACACCGCACCTCATGTGAGCACGTCCAGCCTCTCTGGCAATCGTTGCCGCTTGTGATTGTGGGTACGTTTGGGATCGGGATCGGCTGACTCTTCAAACCACCGCCGCCGCCGCTGTCGTGTAGAGGCTGTTGCAGCTGCTGCAGCCGTCTGCCATCGAAGACGTCCAGCGCGCCCGTGATCTCGCCGCTACCTCTGCTGCTACTCATCGCCGCGTGCGTTATTCTAGCGTACTTGCTTGGCCGCGTGGGGGTGGTGTGTGCCGCTGTAGGCTGTCTTGCTGATGCCGTTGCTGAAGCAAATAAAATGTGTCCCGCGTTTTTCTCACCCTCTCGCTCTCTTGATTGGTGGAATGCGTGCCGCCACTGGCGGGAGGGGGTTGCAGCGGCAACGGTGGTCGTCGAGATGGGTGCCAGGCTCACGGACGATTTGCTCTGTCTTCCGCGTCTCCCTTGTTCCGGGTGTGACTGAGGCACGCACTGCGCAAAGCGACAAGTGTTGAGGTGTAGTTGTGTAGCTGCGTTCGGAAAGCGTCGTCCCATTCGGAGGATCTGGCTCTTTAGAACTAGTGTTCTAGCTCGTCAAGAAATATATATAAATTGTGCATCTCAACCAACCGTAATAATACAAGAAATCACACCGATTCACCGTGGGCCGCAGACTTTTCGACTTCGGGTTTAGGGTTATTTTCTCGGTGTGCTGAGTAGATGCGCATGATGATGATAGATAACAACAGCGATTTCTTTTCCCGGCATACACTTGGCCGTAGCGTACGTACTTGGTGATCACAAAATAAGTCGTGGCCCCTGTGATTTTGACCACCAGTCACACGGAGTACGGGCGCTGAGCAGAGAATTTGATTTGGATCAATAATTTTGGTTAAATGATGCTTGATTGACACTCTAGCTACTTTTACCTCTCTCTGTCCTGAGTAGATTATTGTCTAGTTTTACCGTCTTCGCCTGCCGTTGACTGCAGTTACTGATGATGATGATGTGACTCCATTATTAAGAAAAACACGACAACGAACCCATCCATCCATTCCATGTATGGCTTCCCTGCATGATCAGCCCGCGGCAATGGATTTATTTGGTCAGCGGTATACACCGGGCGTCCGGCTCTACACCCTGCCGTCATTTGAAAAATTCCATCCGATCCATCTATCTGTTGTTACGCGATTCAACGGCTTTGAATCCAAGACAAGAGAGCCGGCGCCCAGGTGGTCTTAATATTAATTTTAAGATGTTCGTTTCGGTATTTATGTCTCAACAACAAGGGAGCAATTACCGGTTGCTTCACCAACAGCAACACCAGAAGAAGAAAAAGAGTCTCCTCACCGTTGCTCGAGGAGTGTGCGTGTGTGCGTTTCACGCGAAAAAGCTCCCCGCGACATCATTCGCGTCCGAGAGCGATGGGATGCTAAAGCCAAACTCCGGGGGGGTCAAACGACGCCAATCAATCAATCTCCCCTGCAAACAAAAAGCGCCCATATATATGCACATATTCATTTATTCATACAAACGCAATGGACAAACGGGTCCGCCCGGCCCAGCAGGCGTTCACGAGGGGAACGAACGTACCTGATGGTCCGAAAACGGTCGGTTAGCGGTGGCAATGCCAAGCAAGGTCGGCCTATGTTCAACGATCGGCACAACAACAATTAACTATCTAACTCGGTTCGTGTGACATATCAGTTGAAGTGAGCAATCTCAGAAACTCGAGGCTGACAGGACAGAAAAAGACAGAGAAACGAACAGGAAAAGGCCTCTCGTGACTCGACCCCGATGCTGAATAATAACACCACCAACCCAAGCAAGTGTGGATGGACAATTGGTGCAGCCATGCATCCGAACTGCACATACAAATGCGGGAGTAAAAACGTAAAAAACAGCTGAGTGAGGAGGAGAGAGATGGACGGCACCTCAGTGGGTCGCCAGTCACAGAACACAAACGAAAGTTCCCCTGAGTGAATGTGGATAGGTACAAGGTGGCACAACTCCAAGGAACCCAATCATTTCGAATTCCGCCGGAGATATCACAGTTGGGTGGAGCACTCCCTATACTATCTTGCCGCAGAGACGCACACCCGTCGCCCCGGTGGTCTTGTCGGTATCTTCGAAACCCTAGGTCAGGTCAGGGGTTTGAATCCCGGCGTAAGCGAGCTTTTCTTGCAAGGTGGGTTTTTCTCTCGCTTCCGCTCCTGGCCTAGTGGATAGCGCTAGTTCGTGTGTACACAGAGGCAGAGAGCGCTGAACTCTTCTCGCACTAAAAATCGAAGGCAACATACCGCAAGAGGGGGGGGTAGAGGGGTCCTTCTGTTTGACCACGGGTTGGAGTTAACGGCACTAGTGCTGTGAACGCTGATTTGAAGTGAAGACAACGAAAAAACAACATGATTGATTCACAGGCTAAAACAATAAATAGCTGTGCGATTCCCACTTTTTTGAAACGCGGGAGAGCTGATGTCCATCTCACGGGAGAAATACAGGTAGCCAGCTCAAGTTTTGTTGACACAGCCAGCAGCAACTGCTTCACGACGATCTCTCCCTCTGAAGCGCGCGGTCGATGTTAGGCCTCCTACCCTCGGCATATTCCAAGGCCCACGGAGGGTTCGCGGAAGGACGGAAGAACGCGTGTGGCCAGACTTCGTCTGAAACCCATCCCCCATCCAGCTCCACATCCATCCACCCACCACGCCGATCGATGCCCCATGCCCATACACGCCGTGGTTGAACAATGAATGAAGTTAATCAACATGCGAACTGCTGTCTTCGCCCATCACGGCACGCCCACTTCTCCTATTATCATATCTTCCCTTCGTTGTCGCCACCCCTAAGCCAGCCTTGCCTTGCTGCGTACCCAAACATGTCGGTCACCGCATTCCTCTCCTGTGCGTGTACCATATCAGAGGGACAAGGGTAAAAGCAGCGGGGGTGGGTGTGATACGCGGGTGGGAGGGTCAGCACGCAACAACTAGGTGTGTGTCAGATCAGACCACATCCACTTCGTAGACTATTCTGAGCAACTTGCTCACTGCGTCACCCTTATCCACACGGTACGAAGGTAAAAAACAACAATACGGAAGGGGAGAGAGTGAGCGCGCAGGTCGAGCGGGGTGGTCGCACAGAGGTCGGAGTTATCGAACAGCTTTGCGATAACTTGCACTGAAAACTCCACGTTCGAGGGTATTGTCGAGAGTGGTAGTGCGTCCCCGGCGCACACCTCGAGCCGCAACGGTTGTCGTGCCAGTCTCGCTTTACGTCATTGGGGCTCTAGACTACTGCTCTTGTGTGCCTTGCAGCGTGTGGCATACCCGCGGGCAGGAACATGTCATTGATCGATTGAATTCGATCGGTAAATTAACAAAACATGGGCCACTTAACCAAGCACATCGACACACACACACCTTGCTCTGCAGCTGAGGTTTAAACACAGACGGTCCACTGCCACGACAACCATATTGGCCTTCCTCTGCGATGCATACATACGTTCGCTTTCACCACTCTTGTACTTTCTGTCATTCGTGGCTTGTGTTCTGCTTAGTGTGTTACCCTAAACACAATGAAGCGACAGCGTCAGCCGGGCTGGCTGGCCATCGACGAAGAAAACTTCCGCCAGGCGTCGAGCGTGATCCGAGCGCGGTGCTCCTAGTCAACGGGCTCCCCCCGGCAGAGGGAGGCGCAGAGGAGGGGGTTGGGCGACGTTGAGGGTCCAGCCTCCGGATTCGAAGCGCAAGGATAAGACTCACTACCGCCATGCCTGCTGCGGTGCCTTCTTTGCACGAGACTCGTCGACTCGAAGTTCGCTGAGCACCCCGTACGACACATAGAGAACCGCCCCATAGCGTCCTGCCCGAGAGCGGTTTGGGTGAGGTACTGCTGTATGAGCCACTTCCTCTCACGCGGGGATCTACGAAGAAAATAACCTCTAGATGGAAGAAGAACGATTTATCGGTGCATCCATGCATCTGCCGCAGGATCGACGATAGCGACAACGAGAAGGTCTACTGGTGCGTCGAAGGAGGATGAAGTTTCGCGTCCCAGGCGGGAATCATGGAAGAACAAAACAACAGAGGATCAAGATTGGTGAAGTCGACTGACGCGCACTCAAACGGAAATTCTTCCTCCTATACTTGTTTCTCTCCACCCCAAGGAACCGATGTTCCCTCCACTTCCCCAAAGCCACTATTTTGTGACCGAGTGTCCAGATTCCGATTCGTTCAGATCGATGCAGACTGGAGTATTGCCAGACGTGCGGGTGGGATCCTGCAGGAACCGCAAGCGTGCCTTGGGGAAAGTGTTTCGTTATGGTCACCGTAATAGGAAGCTGCGAACGTCAAGGCGTCGGTTGGTTCTGTTCAACCATCTTGGCGTTTCTTCCCTCGTCTCCTTTTTATTTTCTATTTTGAATTTCTCACGAAGGCACTATTTATGATCTGGAAACATTGCCGGCATGATCAGGAAGTATTCGTCACTTGAGATGCTGGGGATCATCAGACGTTTGTCGGGCACCAATGCCAAGCACCTCAGCAAGAGTGGCGCCGTCTCACGGCAGACCCACAGTTCGTGTTGTTAGCGTTAGCGGCAGGGTTAGGGTTAGGGTTGCCCCAACTGCTACTGCTTTCACGCGCGCCGTCTGTGTGGACGCGGGAAGACGCGCGGGGGCTGTTGGGAAACGTGGTCGAATGGCCTGCGAATGGTTGCGGGCACAAAACAAGCGCACCCGCAGTGATATAAGCACAGAGGACGCCCATAACAAGGCGGCAGGGGGGCGCCCCCTTTCCTCACTCTCTCAACGAGGCTGCTGGAACGAGGCCGCTGCGATATCTGTCGCTGGTGTTGCGCTGAGCGCGCAGCTGCTCGTGCGAACAAAACTCAAAAGCTCCTCCTTGCGTTTAGGGTTCTTGGGGGGATGGTTGTCCCCACTCCGGGCGAGTGTTTTTGGGTTGGGCGAGCTCCCCGAAAATGCCCCCTAGCGCCGAGTGTAGGAACCTACATGATGCGCCTCGCACGTCCCTAGTCACGCGCCCTCTTGAGGGTGTACGCGCGCCCGAACGCCACGTCTAGCTACTCGATGCTGCCGTCGCAGGAAGTCTTTACGGTCTGCCAGTGAATCTTCCCATGTACGGCTAATACGCCCTCTGATTGGTCGAGCGTTGGTTCGGGCGGTCGTTTACTCTCCAGCCCCGTCTCTCTCTTCCACACTCCGACAACGCGGCGCAGCCGCGTTCTGCACCAGTTCGCGGCCACTAGGCCGTGCGTTGGCCGTGGGTTAGGGTGAGGGTTAGGATTGGGTTTGGCCGGCCACGGTGTGTGACACATCCCAGGTGCGGAGCTTAGGCTCAACATCCGGTTAGGGCTAGAGGGTCACTCAACAGACCGTACATAGCCCACCGCAATCGATGCGCTTTGTTGAAGCGAGTCTCACCTCCCCGGCTAGGTCCGGGTGCCAAAGATCGAACAACAGCAGCACGCGCTCCCTCTCGGTCTTGTTCCACACCTCATGGTCGTAGCAGTCATCGAAAACTATGCACTTGCCTGCCTCCGTGGAAGCGCAGCACGCGGACGACCAAACGAGAGCGATGGCAGAGAAAAAAGTCGGAATCCCTTGGAATTCATCGGTGTTGTGCATCGGCGATTGAATTACGGAGGACTGGAAGTAAACCGCGTGCACTGACGGAAGCGAGCACGCCGGGCTGCTAGCCTAGCTCGAGCAAACCGCGTTTTTTTGCGCCACGACATTTACTCGCGAGTGTTTGTTTTTCATCACACGGTTCACAAAGCTTCGCGCGGCACCAAGTACAGCTCGTTCCCTCCGAGCAGCGTCCTTTCCGCACTTGGCAGAATTACACCAACGACCATCCCACCTATCGAACACCACACAGGACATCACAACCGTAAATGACCAACTTAACCCCACACAATACGACACCCGGTACACAATAATGATACAGGCAACATGAGCCCAAATTTAAAACCAACATCAGAACAATTAATCGGTCGACAGGATACACCACGCAATACAAAATATGTTACATTTCAGAAGTCAACAAAATACACATGGAACCCGGGGGGGTGTTGTCTTGCGTGTTCGTATATACGGCGATACGTCATCGGGTACAAGGCTGAAAAAAGAAATTGTGAGGCAAGCTTCAGAACCTTACCCTCTTCCCACGGTCGAATCTCTCCGCCCACACGTATCCCGCACTGCGAAGGGTCCGTGGACGGCACGGTGAGGGGCAAGTGGCACCGCAGACGCAAGTTGCAGGGGGCGGTGTGGGCGGCGATGGAGCTGCCGCCGTGCAGCGTGGAAAAAAACGAGAACGAGAACGGCGTGCCCACCTGCGGTGACAGTTGCAGCAGCAGCAGCAGCGGCGGCAGCAGCAGTAGCAGCAGCAGTAGCAGCAAAAGCAGCAGAAGCAAAAGCAGCGAAGGCCACAGAATAAGAGGTGCAGTCTTGGCCAGAGATGGGATGCACAAACATCGGGTGTTGGCAGGTGTTGTGCGTGCAGAGAAGCACATCGAAATGCAACGACGTGAGATGATAGCGGCGGCGGAGGCAGCGGCGGCGGATACTCCTCGCAACAAGCAAAGGGCGCACTAAGTAGTGCAGCGTCATCCAATTCGACAGACAGAAACTGCATGCATCGGGTGCAACAACTCGAAAACAGTCTCTTGCTTTCGAGGCTCCCAGAACAAACAGCGACATAGACCGGTGCACGTGTGTCTGTTGCCACTATGGACATGCAAGCACCCGGCGTACCGCAACCTAATTTGTGTCCGTTCTCTTGCGTATCAAAAGACCGTACGATCGCTCACCATGTGATCCGCCACACCATCCAATAGCGACTGCCGAGGTGACCAGAGCAACAGCGAGAGAGAAGGAAGCGTGTTGGGGAGGGGCAGCACCGTAAGAGAGTAGGAGAATGTGTCGGCGTCAAAAAAATTAATATTTGTCATTGCTCTCTCACGGGGCGGAAGTTGTTCCTGCATTAGGTGATCAAGCACCACGAGTGTCAAGCAAACGACAAAGACGGCGAGAGTGGAGGGCCCAACGCCGTTGTTTTCTATAACCACCACCTCACCGCGGTTAGCGGGCAGTGCTCTCGGAAGACCTCCTGCCTTCTGCCCTTGAGCACGTAGCTGTGCCAGTCCCACTGCCCGGAGTGCAGCTTGTGCTCGCCACCGTCGCCGCCCGTGTCGTAGTCGGAAGCCGCTTTCTGCGGCAGAGGTTGAAGATCGCGGGAGTCCAGCAGAATCATGGTGTACACAGAAACTTCTGCACTGCAACCGCTACCAACTGATGCGACTTCGACCATTCACCGCCAAACGAGCTTGGGTGCCAATGCCCAAGAGCCTTGTAACTTGACGAACGTCTACTCACTCGCCCCGAGCCTCCTCACTGTGAGCAAGCAAGGAATGCCTCTTCTTTTGAGCGAATGCCTCTTCTTTTGAGGGCGGCCCAGAGTACGACGTGACGTCAGGTGGCCGCGTACTCCTCAATCTGACCCCCTGATTTCATGCCAGCCTGGCGTTGCCTTCACTTCGCCGCGTCAAAATCAACCTCCCTAGACCCGTCGAAGGTCTTACGCTTAGCTTGCACGTGGGCGAACTGAGAAGCTCCAAAAAAGAGCCGGCGGCTTGTATCTTGAAGATACTGCTGTATGAGAGCGTAGTGTACCTTCTTGTGCACAAGGTTCTCGTACTCCGCGCGAATCGCGGGGACGTTCTTCTCCATCTCCTGGCACCAGGGGAAGCTCGCCGGGTCATGCCACGGCCGGGACGACAAGCCGGGAAAGTAGAACATAGTCGGGTTCGGTCGGTGAACCGCTTTTTTCGTGCGCGTAGCAGCAATCAGAGGAGTTTTCGCCGAGGGAGCGCAACAACGTACGGACAGCAATCAGAGGAAGAGGCGGGATAAACTACACCTGCTCAACAACTGGAAACAACGTCCGCTTCAATCCATGAACAGCACTGGGTTTGTTTCCAGCGGGTGTGCGGAACACATGGCGATGGAAAGCGGTAGGGACACTGATGACCTGACCTTGTTCTGCATTGCCACGTTGCTGCTGTCTCTAGAAGACATGTGCTATTGACGCACACCTGGTGTTACCCCCCATGGGCTAGGACGCGAAGTCAACTTTCACCCTCCGTACGTCTACCACAGCCAACGCGTGCTGTGTTCAGCGTGGCACACGTAGGTTTAAGGTTTCTACACCCCGCAAGACACAATCAAACAAAACCACTACTCGCACGAAGACTTACAAACACAGGCCGCAATTACTATAGCAGTCTACAGTACTGCGGATACCCTGCTGTGCGCACACACCCTCTGCGAGACATACATGAACTGAGCTATTCTTCCCAAGAAGGCGTGTTTTCCACGTCCACTCTCCCTTCTTCCCCTCGCTCCTCGACAAGCTTTTGCTTAGACATGGGTTGTAGTGAAGGGGGGGGTCTTTCTGGCGAGCAGGGCTAGACTCACCCTCAAGGGATGACCGAAACCTTCTTGCTGCTGCGCATCCGCCGCGAGGCGTGCGTGTGGTGGTGGAGTTGGGTCGGCACTGATGGGGTCAGGCGGGAAAATGTAGATGCGCGGGCCTTTCTGGCCGTCGGCGTTGGCAGTGATGCCCATCTCATTTTTGTGCGCGGAGGCAGACACCATCAGAAAGGTGGACGGGCACTACACGGCCCTAGGTTTGCTAGAGGGAGCTGTATTGCCTCAGTAACCTGGCTTCGCCATCAAAGGAGGAGGGAGCAGGTGGCGACGAGCTGAACTAGGCTGGTTGACCATTCGGCGCGAGAATTTTTATTTTTTTCAGACCAAGAACCTTGAGTGCAATGAGGGAGAAAGCGAGGAACGGACTGGGAAGGACAGCAACGAGAGCGTGTACGGACGGAGCAGGTCGAGTGGCGTTTTGCTCGGGCGGACTACAGCGGCGCCGGATGGAGCAATGGCACCGGAGCATGCGGGCGACATCGACCCGTGGCGCACGGACAAACATTTCTATCTGTGTTGTCAATTTTTTTCGTTTTTTTTCTGACTTTCCGTGTTGGTTTTGTGTGATGACATCGTCACCGGTTTTGTAGAGAGACCCGTCAGAGATGGCGTGGCTAACCCGGGTGCATTGGTTTTGTGCCTGATCGTGGAAGACCCCTTCAATGTGGAACGATTCTTAGCTAGTGTCGATATTTTTCACTGCAGTGCCTAACACAGACGATCGGGAGAGATTCGGGTGATTGTCAATTGCTGCTATGATGGCTTTGGTTGGTTGTTCTTTTTCACTGTACGGCCGCAGACACATTCTGACAGCACTTCAGACAGCAGCTTTGTGCCCCGCCAGCTGCTTGTTCCATGCCTACCATGGTGTTTTTGTACAGACAGCACTTCAGACAGCATTATGCTGTAGTCGGCAATCTTCCGTTTTGGTATAGAGTGGGACAGGGAGGGGGTGATGCTACTGTAGTCGAACGGTGGGACGGACGTGCAGTTCAGTTTTTGGGCACGCATACGGTGCTGCAGGGATTTTTAGGTGTACCTCTTCGGGCTCTTGCATACCTTTTTCTCGTCAGATGTGTGCGTGTTCTTTAGATCCTCAGATGGCTCTAGCACTTTCGTGACCACGGGCTGAGAGTCTTTTGCTAGATTTTGGCATTTAGCAACTGACATACGGTTTAATGTGAAGACAAACAAAACAACAACAAACAGTGTACTATCCTGTGGTGTCACACCAATTTCCAGGGCTCATGCTCACATGTTCGCGTCCTGCACATCGCGCTCTTCACAATGGTAGCCGCCATGCTAGGAAACATAGCCTGAACGTTGGACTGGGGGACGTGCTGCGCCGCCGGACCTGGTCGTGGACCAGGCTGAGGGCTGTGGGATAATTTCGCCGCGTATTTTCATCAAGAACGCCTCCCACCATTATTGTAAGAAGCGGGGGACTGACACTCGGTCTCCTCGACGCTCTCGTTTGGTGCGGTAGCTGGTCTTTCTTTCTATCATTTTGTTTCTCTTCCGAGTGGTTTTTGTACCCTATTTTTTTCTGTTTCTTCGTGGGGTCGTGTATGCCGGGTTTTGAGACCACGGGCTCCCAATCTCTCTTTTTTAGAGCTAATGTGAGAAACAACAACAACAAAAACCTGCTGCGGCTCCTCGCCCGTTGCCTCCCCCTTCCCTCGTGCTCTCCCGTACAGGTGCCCCTGCAGGTGCCCGGGCAGTCAGCAGGAGACAGCGGCAGACAATGAGGGCCAGAGAAACGTCGCCGTTGCGCGAAACTCACTCGCATTAGCGTCCCAAATGATATTGATACTAAATACCACTTCATGGTACGAAGAACCAATCCGGCCGGTTCATTTGACAGTCCTCTCTGTTGTTTGACGATGTCTGTGTGATCCCTGCCGGACATCTCGAACTTCCATTCCACACATAATGTCATTGGGAAAACTGCTGCGTGCAACAACGGAGGAGGGAAACAAACCACAAATTGATCGATGCACATGAAGTAGATTAGCAATACGAAGAGTTTGATGATCGCACAGATCAACCCTTCGCTGGGACAACCACACCACGCATCGCCAGCAAAAGACCCTCCTTCATCTCCCTTCTTCCCCTCGCTCCTCGACAAGCTTTTGCTTAGACATGGGTTGTAGTGAAGGGGGGGGTCTTTCTGGCGAGCAGGGCTAGACTCACCCTCAAGGGATAACCGAAACCTTCTTGCTGCTGCGCATATCCGCCGCGAGGCATGCGCGTGGTGGTGTAGTTGGGTCGGCACTGATGGGGTCAGGCGAAAAAATGTAGATGCGCGGGCCTCTGGCCGTCGGCGTAGGCAGCGATGCCCATCTCATTTTTT
>CACKRE030001397.1:86574-104074 GCA_902602495.3 Ectocarpus sp. CCAP 1310/34 | reverse complement strand
CACACACACACACTTGTTATTTGGCGGATCGAAAACGTCGGCTTTGAGATGTCGCGTGTCGCCTTCTACATCCGCGGGTGGTGAATGCAGTACCCTCGGTAGACGATATGGCTGCTGTAGGAACGCTTTGAAGGAGTGTATATTTTCTACAAAAAACAGCTGGAATTACCATCTCGCTAGGGCATGTTTGCCTTACGACCATCTGCCCCTGCGGGGTGTATTCTAGAGAGGCGTTCGGATTGACAAAACCACAACGTACGTCTGAGGTTCGGACGCTTGTTGGATCGACCCCCCTCAAACTGCAGCGCTCGTCCACGGTAGAACACATACTGCAGTGCCGAAGGAGATCGACGGTCATCGGCAAGTCGATGAATTACTTGCGCTCGCATGCCCCGGGCTCACACTTTTCCCCTTAGTCGATCCCGCCCGCAATGCCACCTCCATTGCTCTTACCAATATATGATCCAGATCATACCTAAGCCAGAGGCAACCGCCGCCCGTAATACGACCCCATTGTTCGCACCAACGAATGATCCAGATCATACCTAAGCCAGAGGCAACCGCCGAGCTGATCCTGAAGGCCATCAAACAAAGCGTGCTCTTCAAGAACTGCGGCAAGGAAGACTTCGCCACGCTCGTGGAGGCGTTCAGGCCGGTCAGCTGCGAAGCGGGAACCCAAGTAATCACGCAGGTATGTATACCTCTCTCGCGTGCGCCTCGTCTTGTCGTTGCTCTGAACTTCCTTCACTTGTATCGCACACACTCATCGCACACACTAGTGACGCGTTGGGGTCTCGGCCGGAGGAGGACTTCGACAGCGCAGTCGTTAAAGGTAGCCGTACATGAGAGACCCCCGGTTGTCGGTCTTCACGACCCAGGAGTCGTTTCTCGGATGTCTTGGTTGCACCTTTTGCTCGGAACTACTACTAGTGCAGTCGCTGAGGCATGGCTAATCCGCAGGTAGTCTTCTTCTAGAGAGCCCAGGTTTTCGATCCTCACGACCCGTGGTCTCGCACCGTTTCTCGGATGTTGTTCTCGATGCGGCTTCGTCCCCCCCCCCTTTTTTTTGCACGCCAAGTCGGCCTTGCTCGGAACAATAGCTCTTATTGTGGTCAGTGAGCTCTCGAAAAGTTAAAGTAGGGTAGACGTTGATGATTTCAACGTCTTCCCACTTCTCGCCTTCTTCCAATTGCCGTGCGGTGAGAGGCAGCAACGTTAACACAAAAAACGTAAGGTCTCCTCGGGGAGAAACATAAACTGCTGCTTGGGTACACGCCGTCGGTCGTGCTTCGTTGTCCAATACTTCTGTCACAACTCCCCTCATCAAGCCTTGCACTGACAAGATAACCAGAGCGCGTAAGATTTCGCTGGCACGCGCTTTCCTCTACCTTCGACTCGTGCCAATGCACGATCGCGGTAGGATGGCGAGAAGAGAGCGCCGACGAGGACCTTTGGCTTCAAACGTGCCCCTCGCCAAGACAAATTCCAGCATTTCCTTTTACGGCAAGGAAAACAGTCACCGCACCAAAATAATACGTAGCACGTGTTGGTTAGTGTGTTTGAGCGACTATTGCGTGCAAGTCGTCGGCTATAACCTTAGTTTCCCCCCTATGTGTGCGCGATGAAAAAAAAATCACCCCGGCGGCACCGCAGCATGAAAAGGGCGAGGACTTTTACGTGGTCGAGGAGGGGTCTCTCCGGTGCTACGTCACCTTCCCGGGAGAGAAGGAGGAGGTAGAGGTCCGCACACCGTACACATCGGGCGAGAGCTTCGGAGAGCTGGCCCTCTTGTACAACACCCCCCGCGCGGCAACGTGAGTCAAACAGTCAGCGAGCGCGGCGAGTCTCGTCAGTCTAAACCAAGCCCTAGGCCGTACCAGCGTAGGCCCTTATTCGGAGCCAGACCTTCCTTCATCCACAACCTCTACCTCTTGCCCTGGTCCTAACCCTATTCCTATGATTGTAGAACGGGAAAGTGGATAAAAGTGCAGTGACGCCATGTGCGACAAACCACGATATAGGCGAAGGGTTAATCTTGCTGTTCCTAACCCTATCGTTTAGCCCCTAGACTACCAGATCAAGATGGTACTGCATGGCCTACACTCTGTGCTTTCACTCACTGTCGCACTTCGATCCTGTGGATCGATCCGCACCCCGAACCTCCCGCGCGCGCGACGAAACAGGCTGCGTGCTGCCGAGGACTGCAAGCTATGGTCCATCAAGCGGAGCACGGTGCGCGCCATCCTGATCTCCATCAGGGAGAAGATGGTCTCCGAAAAGATGGAGATGCTCGGAAACGTGGTCATCGGCAAAGACACTCTCAAGTCCAAGCTCTCAAAGAGTGAGAGGGGTTCCCCGCTGTAAGGCGCTTGAATTTTTTTACGCCGTTGCGTGTTACATGGTTGCTGTAGCTCTTGCTATCGTTTTTGCTGGTTTGGATGCGCTGGTGACTTAAACTGTTTCAGTGCTACTCAAGGTATTGTTCCCGTTGCTGTTGCCGCCTTGTAACAGCCAGCCGGGTTCCGGTAATTGTAGGTAGCGCTCTCGTCGTTTGCCTTGTCGGGCTTCAAACCTGAATCTCTCTTCCTACCAACAGAATACGCGGCAGGATACACCCCCCTTCAGCGTAGCCTGTTATATGCGTAGCTACCCAAACGCAGCACAAGACGCCGCCGATGTGATGGTCACGTCGCTGCAACGGGCTTCGAGCATGGCCGATCGGCAGCGACGCGCGCAACATGGCATGAAAAATGAAAGCTGCGGCGGAACGCTGCAGGGATACGGGGCACCCCACAGCAAGATGGCGAACGATCCAGTGGATGAAGCGACTGGCATCGTGAGACCCCCCACGGTGCACACTAAGTTTTGCAGTGTCCGGAAGGCGGGCTATAAACGGCGACGCGTGCCTTCAGAAGCTCAGGGCGGGGTTCGGGTGCTCTGTCCATGCTTCACTAGCAAGAACTCCAAGCAACGAATTACACCCAATGAAATGTGCTCGCGACAACAACCTCTCACATGTGTATGGAACCGAACCGAACCGCAACGTACACAAAAAATCACAGGCAACATGGAGCAGCTGGTGGACGCACTCGAGGAGGAAGAGTTCGACGACGGGGAATGCATCGTCAGGCAGGGCGAGATCGGGCACTTTTTCTACATCGTGAAGTCCGGGACGATCTCAGTCCACAAGAGAGAGGAAGCGGAAGGGGGAAACGTGGAGGGTTCACCGACGGGTGGGGGAGATGGAGCAGGGGGGGAAGGGGGAGGCGGGCGAGACGGAATCGGCCCCCAAGTATCCATCCTCAAGTGAGTGGAGACGTGTTCTTGTGGCGGCTTCGCTTCGTCCATGTCAATAGCCGAGGCAGCCAGTGAATAAGGGGTACCTCTGGTTGGGGTTTGGTTGCCGTTGTTAGCTGTCGTCGTGTAGTCGTCGTTTGAGCATGGTTTGTCACTTTTTTCCGGGCCCGTCTCAACGACGCATCGACGGCGAGACGCGAGAACGATGGGAGGGACTAGGGCTTTCATTCACCAACCCCAGTTTTCACACTCCATCTTCTACGTAGTAAACATACGGTTGCGAACACTCTGATCATCAACGCCCGGAGCAATCGGCTCCGCAATCCCAACCTGGTTTCGTTTGTTGTTGCATAACTCATAATCTACACTTCCCCCTCCAGCCTCTCCCGCCCTCGTTGTTCAGCTTCCGTCCTTAGCAACCGATATTATCCCGGGGAGATGGGCATCTCCATCCATACACACTTTAGTACAACAAACGTGCAACCTCCCATCGATTTTCTCGTGGTTCTTGCGCGGTCGCTCCGGCCCTGTCGTTCGCGCATTTTCGATTGTTTGTTCTCTCGTCAAAAGAGCCGGGAGCTACTTCGGAGAGCGGGCCCTGCTGTCTGACGAGACCCGCAAGGCCACCTGCGTGGCGACCGGGCCTACCGTTTGCCTGGCTCTGGGTGAGCAGCGAAAACGTGGCGTTCCTACCGTGTATGCAGCTCCCGCCGTGTGTGCTGTGTAGGTGTGCAGAGCAGAGACCGCAGCGGTCGATACTATGGACGGAATAGTCGAGCGATCTACGTCTTCGTCCCACCTGAGTATCTTTATCTATCTAACATGTTAAGTTTTATCGTGGTGCTGCTGCGAAGACATGGAGCCGCAGAAGCTAAAGGTGGTAACGGGCCGCATTTGCTGCGTAGAGAATGGGGATGATCGCAAGTAACGGCGGGCGCGTTGTTGAACACCGGGAGTCTGTGTGCGTGTCCCTCGGCACTGGATTCAGAATTGATTGGCCCTATGCTAGGAAAGGTGCCACGAATACATTTCCTCTCGCCAACAAAATCGGAGAGCTGCCAGGAGGTAGATGAGTACACCACCGTCAAGACGAAAGAAAAAATGGAGCAACGGTACCATGCATCAAAATCGGATGCTTCGAAATGTCAACAGCCACAGCAACAGCGGAAGCAAATGCAGAAACATCACCATCAACAACAACATCCCGTCTCAGGACTAACATGGAGCATGTAACCAACATATTTCAATGTAACACCAAACAACAACAACTACAACGTCGTCAACAACAACATAAACAACGACGACGGCGGCGGCGATGATGGCGTACCGTTTCAGGGCGAGAAGACTTTTCGGCTGTCTTGGGGCCATTGGAAGACATCATGTCCAGGGCCGCCGGACTCGAGGTCAGATGCGTGCGTCCTGTAGTGCTTTCTTCGCCTACTTTTGTTCTTTGGAAAATATCCCACCATGGCCATGCAGCAGTCTTGTATTGATCAGATTTCAACAAAAACCACTCCCGTGTTATCCCCAACCGTCCGATCGACTTCTTCAGGGCTGCCATGCACTTAGTGACGAATCTCGACAATATCGTAGCCCTCCCTCTTCACCCCACCCCTCGGATCAACCAACTCTACCCCACTACCCCTCAACGAGCGTTCTGTTGTCAGCTACGACTCTACAAGCTACCAGTATCTAGCGTCCACCCGCTCGCTGACGCTTTCTGCCCCGTCCCTGTTGTTGCTCAATCCGGCGACGTATGCAGAGACCCGCCGCATCCGCGCCCTCCGTCGGGAGCGGTGACCACCATTTCAAGACCAAGCCCGAAGACCTGGAAGCTATCCGTAGCTTGGGTGAGCGAGCGACACCAGGAACCCGTTTCTGTCTGTCTGTCTGTCTGTCTGTCTGTCTGTCTGTCTTTTATCAATTAGCGTCGACCAAGCAAACCGGCGAACCAATGAAGCGCCGTTCGTGGCGGTGTTTAAAAACCAACGTGCCTGGAAGAATACCAAAGTCCGAAATAGCGCAACGGGTTTCTGTGAATGAAAAAGCTTGCCTCCCTGCAAGTACTTTATGAAAGACAGACACACACCACAGAATTGCACATGCCTTCGCCTTGGAAGCTCCCGATGCATTGAGCGTAGGGGAGGATCTCAAGCCCAGCCAAACAGTGTGTGTGTTGGGCTTCTTTCGTCGATCGTTTTCGCCCGCACCAGCTTGTGAGCAGTGGACCACCCTTTTCGGAACAACAACCGAATGGCATCAGTTCCGGTGTGCTTGCATGTTATCTTTGGGCCGACTGCGCCATATAACGGCAGGTAGCTCAATGACAAAGACCTCAGTCGCCGCGGGACTCAGGCGCACAGAAACGTAATCCTGGTTATCGTTGAATCCCTCGGACGGGGGCGCGTGCGAGCGCGTGTGCTGCTACTCCCGCCGTCAAGCGCCTGGGTATAATTGGTTCAATGTTTCGGTTATGATCGAAGTGCTTGTGCTCGCACGTACCTCGCCAACTCATTGGGCTGCAACAACCTACCGCCCATACCTCTGAACCAAGTTTTACCGATCTCACCGTGACGCTTGTCCAGAGGACTCCATCACCCACCCACCGCTTCACTCGGGATGGCTGACCAATGCGTTTACTCCCATGTTGCTGCCCCTGTAGTTCAACACCGCCTCTCCAGCTCTCGGCTTGGTATCGCCAGAATCCTCCCTTTATCCCCACCCTCATGGTGCCGCTCTTACCCCGATGCTGAGAAAATGTGTCGGCTAACTCTCTCCTTGTAGTGCCCCGTCTACTTCTACTCATTTAAACTACAAGTACCCGGCTCTGTTATCATTTTTCCATGACTGACGAAACGCCCTTTTCGATATCGCCGAGGTCAGGGGAGGGGGCATTCGGCAACGTGATGCTTGTGCTCCACAAGCCCACAGGGAGGGCCTTCGCACTCAAGTGTCAGGGGAAGAAGGCTATCGTCGCAAACGAGCTGCAGGTGATAGCATTACGGAAATTATGATGAATCTGTGAGAGTACTCTATACCTTGCAACACGTTCGGCCTATCTCATCCCCACCGGCGAGATAGCCTGAACCTCCAGGTGTAAGGGCAATAAAGGGATCGTGGCAAAGCAGGAAGCCTTGGGTTGTTGCCCTTGCTGTTGTTTAAATTCGCTTGTTCCTCTAATGCCGGGGACGAGCTCAAGACAAGATCGTCTCTGTCTCTGTCTGTCAGTCTGTCCATCTATCTTTCTGTCTCCCTCTCTCTCAGTTGGGTATTGTTTTGGTGTTGAGAATCAGCAAGCCACGAACCAACTTGTGTTCTTCCTCTTGTACAGCCAGAAATATATGGCAAATATTGTTTCGGGAAGGGGCGTCTACGCCTAGGACCACGGACCAGTGAATGAGACCGACGACGGAACGACAAGGCTCACAACCAAATATCACGACTCGTTCAAAAGTACACACCCAAGCCGACGTTATCTGTGCCGAGCGCACCTTGCGCGTTTTGGTACGGATCTATTGCCGCCCATCATTGTTCGCACCTTTAGCGTACACTCTCGAGCGGTCGCTCCAACAGACGGGACGCAAGTTCCCAAGCAATGATGCATCCACCCATACGGTGTCTTGGTGCTGTCGCTCCCCCTGTATTGCAATAGGATCACATCCTGGAAGAGAGGCGGCTACTGATGAAACTGGACCATCCGTTCATACTTAAGCTGCACGATTCTTTCCAGGACGACAGGTAGGGATGGCACGTCAATAGAGAATTCTTTGTTGACATTGCCTGCATCAGAAGTCGAGTCATGATTATGTGTTCCTGGTTGTTCTGTAATTCTGGACGACGTTGCTTTGATTATGATTCTCTTGACGAACCCGTCGTCTTGTGGCCGAACTTGACATGAACAACATGCGCAGCAACACCAAAGATTCACAGCCGCAAGAGTGACCGTATTGTCTGCAGTTGTTACCATCGATTCTCTTCCTTTCCTTCTGATCCCGGTGAGATTGTCGTGACAGCTGCACAAACATTGAACTTGTTACTTTCGTTGGGCTGCCTCGGTAACCGACGTCCCAATGAATCATGAAGCCGTTGTCTTGCATGACCTAAAGGGGTAGAGACCTTATGTGAGGTACATCTCGAACAAGCCTTCTCTGACGTACACATTCGTTCTCGGAGCCACCGGAAGAACAAAATGCTCGCCCCGGATTCTACCCACGTCGGGAACAGGCAGTATCAGAATGGCGCTCGAAAATCGATGGCGGTCGTAGCGTGAACCCAAAGTTGCAGGTAACGTACACTGCTCCTCGACGAAAAAATGAATGAAAGAATGTTTCCCATGATGAAGAAAGCGTGGTGTTCGCAGAACATGAAAAACAGTGCACTAGGCCATTATGTTCAACCCGTGTCAAACCGGAAAATTGCAACAACGTGGATAAATACAAATTTCATTGTCCCAGGTATATCTACTTCGTGTTGGAGGCCCTGATGGGAGGAGAGATCTTCACGCATCTCCGTAGAGCCGGGGTTTTTGAAGAGTCTCACACCAAGTTCTACTCGGCCACTGTTTTGTGCGCTCTCCAGCACATGCACGACCGGTGCATCGCCTACCGCGATCTCAAGCCCGAGAACTTGGTACTCGATGATCAGGTGAAAAGTGTTCGATGCACGCACGGTACTGCACATGAGCCATGCATCCACACCTTTTTTACCGAACGAACTACCCAACCAAGAGTGACCTAGGCCCACACAACCTAGCACCCACACAGGTCAACACCAACCTAGCACGTATCCAAGCCATACCGACCTAGGTCGGTCGCATCAACACCAACCTAGCACCTAATCAAGCAACACCAACCTAGAGATTATCCCATCAATACCAACCTACAGTACTGTAGCACCAATGCCGGCACAACAACCTAGAACTGAGCCACCCAGCGCCAACCTAGCCCCAATGCCGGCACACCAGCCTAGAACTGGGTCACCCAGCGCTAACCTAGCCCAAATACAGGCACAACAACCTAGAACTGAGCCACCCGCCGTCAACCTAGCACGTATTGGGTCGGTTTGGGATTAGGAGTAGGGGTAGCGTTAGGGGTTTTAGCCGGTTTCATGTAGTTTGCTGCTTGGAGGGACAGAAAACTGCGCCTGCCTGTAGTAGAGCGACAGGTGGAAGAAACAAGAAAACGCATTCACGTTCGTGACGGTCGTTCCTCACGCAGGATTTCCGTCGGTAAAAAAGATACGGGTGTACGGCGTATATGCGTCCCTGTGGGTGCATTATTTTTGATGGATGATCAGGTACTTTAGCAGCTGCGGCTGCCGCTGTCGTCGTTGCAGTATATGTCGTCATACCTTGTTGAAATTGTGCCCACCTCCAAGCCGTAAGGATATGTACCGAGTACCATGCACTCTCTTACGATCGAGCTATCTGGTCGAAATAACAACATGAGGTCCGCTGTTTTGGTTGTCTTCGCGGAACAGTGTTAATACAATGGAGCGCAGGCATACGAGCAATGCGCCAGCAGCTGGAGCGTCTAACACGTGGCTATTACCCTGTCCGGGCGAACGTTACCGGCGTTGTAAGTCCGGGAATCATGCCATTGTGCCACCTACCCCTCCATCGTCACTCTCCTGCTCTAACCCACCCCCCCTCCTTGGACATTTTTTGGGAAGGGCTACCTGAAAATTGTGGATCTAGGACTGGCCAAGGTTATTCCAGATGGGTACACATGGACAATCTGTGGCACCCCTGACTACTTGGCCCCGGAGATTATCCTCAACGAAGGGCACGACCAGGCGGTCGACTTCTGGGCGCTGGTAAGAAATATGTGCGTTTAACCTACGCCGGATTGACTGGTTCGACAAACGCGACCCTTCCTGCATGTGGATGCTTGTAAGACGGAGAGCAGTTTGGAGGATGGCGTCAACACGAAGTCAAACCGAGTACAGGGAGAGGCAACCTTGTTGCGCGGACGGTAGTTGGCTTGATGGTCTCCTATGTGGGAAGAGTTACTTCGCAAAGTTTTTGTTCTCCGCTTCTCTGCAGAACCACTCCAGGTGGCACCAAATCGTTCAAGGGGAAAATGTCATCGAGGCCAAGGAATTTGACAGAAATAATCGGTTTCTAAACCATCGGTGCGTTAGGATGTTGGGTGTGAATTTGTTAAGATAACGACTCGGGGAACCACCAATCATGCTAAACGGGTTCTGGGCCCTAGCTTGAAGAGAAATGGGGAGGAACGATCACCTTGTGAGTGCTTTCGCTACCGGACCTGGTTAGAGTGCAAAAGGGCAGGGCATCTACATCGAAAAACAGAAGCTGCAACGATCCGCGGGAGCTAGAGTGACAGACATATCACTACATTGTCTGAGGTGACTTCAGCTATGGATCATTCCACCCCCGGAGGAGACGGAAGGGCAGGTGGAGCGTACCTTGATTGTGAGGAAAATATTTTCTTACCATATGCACGAACGGTTGACGATCGTGAACGATTGCAATATTTTCGTGCATCTATTCACTCTTCATGTCGATACCTACATAATGCGCAGACAGACTGAAGGACCTGCGGCATTCTCGATGTGCAGTTGGCCGCATCACAGGGGAAGGGGGGTGATACAACCATGCTATCCCTCTCGAACGCCCAAGGCCGTTGTTATTGTGCAAAATAACGAGCTCCGGCGATAGCGTCTGAGGTCTGGTGTTGGAACCACTTTCAAAATGTTGACAGTTGACCGAGTGAATGTTCTTCACATAAATCGGCATTTTCAGCTGCGTCGTCGAGCGCCTTACTCTCTCCTTCCGACCTATCTCGAGTGTGTTTGATCATCTGCTTTTCCCACTCTCTCGCTCTCTCTCGCTCTCTCTCTCTCTCTCTCTCCGTCATTCTATATTGCTTTTGACTTCTCACGACTTCCTAAAATTTTCTCTTTCGTCTGTCTCAATGTCTTAATTTCACTTTATAGAGTACATCTCTGTCTACATAGATACCTCTCTTTGCCGCATTGGTTCGATTCACCACCACCAACGTCGTTGCTTGATCTACGCGCTTTCCGGAATCCTTAGTCCATCGTTCCTTGGCCTCTCGCTGTTGATCTTCTCGAAAACCGTCCCTGCCACCATGCCTGTGCAGGGGGTGCTGATCTACGAGATGATGGTCGGAGTAGCCCCCTTCTCGGCCAGCGACCCCATGACTACGTACGAGAACATCCTGTCTCGCAAGGTGGAACCGCCGTCAACATTTTCCAAGGTGAATGTGGAACCTGTGTGACATCTGCTCCGCTCTCGTTCGACAACCATGTACGAAAGTTCTGCTCCCCACCTCGAGTTAGAGGAAACGGCATCGAACCAACACGAAAGCCTTCTTGTTTTTGAAACCCGAACACGCCTTTGAAAAGCGGTTAATTTTTGCTTTGAGTGTCAAGCCTTCAGGAGCTTCATTCACTACCAAGTAGTGAGTGATATGTCCCTGGCGTGTTCTGCACATACATGTCACACACCTGTGCTTCCTCAAAGACGTTCACATTTGTTTCTCCCAGGCGCCAGTTCCCTCCTCGCAGAGACGATCTGTCACAAACTCCGCTGCATGATATTTTATTTTCAACGGGGTGGTCATTGCTGCTATTCACTAAACCTATCGGGTGAGTAGAAACTCCTTTGTGACCTTCTTCCTGTGTGACCCCAGCTTATTCGTCGAACATTTACACAAGGAGGGGTGTAAGACCGGTGAATAGGCATGAAGAAACAGCACACACGAATTCAAAGGCATTTGGTGTTCTCGACCGCGCTGTGACTGTAGCGTCTTTCATCAGTCACCGGTAAGCGCGTTCGATGATGCCAATAAAGACACACTCACGGCGGCGACGCGATCGTACCTTCCACGGTCCAATTTTCCACTAGCTAGCTTGGCTGGTACCAGATTTTCCTGGCAGACATATGACAGCTCGTCGTTAACCCTCCAATTACTGCAAGTCAAAATGGCAACACTTCGGCGATACAGCACTCAAATGCCGGTTTAATTTACCGTGGTCGTCACTACGCTACGTACGTGAAAACGTGCCTGGGAACCCTTGTTCTAGCATGCTTGTGTGAGGTGGTACGCTGCGTGATATACTGCAGTTTGGCGCTTGTGTGTATCTCCTGGGCCTTGCTTCTCCTGGGCCTTGCCTCTCCTGGGCCTTGTTGCCTCTTCTGGGCCTCTGACATGCTGTACACAATCTCTTTAGCGGGGTCCCATTGTTGGAAACATTGTACGTACGTCTAGTACGGGAATAATAATCCTGACGTGACTTCCGTAATGAAAGTGTCCCCAGTGCATGTGGTGACAATTTCCATGCTGAAGCCGAGTCAGCCTTTGGCCCTCGGGATTGTGCAGCCTTTCCCAATGAGTGGACGAGACGATTTCTCGACCCTTACCTTTGACTATGTTCCTGGGTACTTTTGCAGTAGAGGGTTTGAGACGATAAGCGTGACAATTTGTAGCTGTCGGCTGTGACCACAGTAGAATGACCCATTTGCAATTCTTCCTCGAGTGAAAAATGAGAAACGAGACGCCTATTGGACCAGTGGCCCAAGGGCGGTCGGGCATTCATCCACCAATGATCGACGTTGTTAAGGAGATATGCGGAAAATTCAGCCACGAACACCTGCTGCCAGCACCTGCATGAGAAAAATGTCATCTGGTCACTTACTTACCTACATCGCGCTGATCCTTGAGCAAGTCCATCGCCGGCTCGGAGAAAGGCGCTAGGTGGTCACGAGGACGTCACAAACTTCGGAGACTCAGGACCTACCATTGGTGTTGTGCCTTTGTTTCGTTCGACGATCGAAACAAATTATCATGAAGAGAAAATTGACAAAATTCAAAATCTGATCGGCCATCGAACAATTCCCACCAATCAAATGGACGTCTCACATGGGTCCCGCATGTAGTAGCCACCTATCCCCGCATGCGCAGGCATGGAGAGGGGTAGAGATTGCCCACGAGACGCATGGGACGCCAGGCACGTTCGTTCCATGGACTCTCATAGGGGGTTTAAGTCCAAACCGGACCCTGACCGTAAGGATGAGGAAACATCTGTTCTGTCCATAAGCCCTGCTCATGGCACTCATGGGACGCCCCAGGGATGGCCCAGTGGGCTGTCCGCACACGTCCCATGAGCCGTCCGCGTGAGACGTTCCACTAAATGTCTCACAGGCCGTCCTACAAGCCCCATGGGAAGGAACACCAATCTATTCGCAGGATCAGCTCTGTACGCCCGGTTTTGTTTGGCCAAGCTGTTGTCTGGTCACTTTTTTCCAATACTCTTTCCAGGCGGCGAAGGACATTGTCCGCAGGCTGCTCAAGATCAACAAGAGCAAGCGGCTTGGGAAGGCAGCTGGGGGGGCTGGAAGCGTGATGAAGCAAAAGTGGTACAGCGGCTTTGACTGGGAGGGATTATTGAAGAAGCAGCTCGAGGTCCCTATCGCTCCCAAGGCAAGATTCCTGATCTTGCACTGCCAATAGGGTCTCCCACACTTTCCATTGTTTCCCCAAGCGACCCATGGGACTCCCATGGGACTCCCATGGGTCACCCAGGGGTTACCCATGGGCAGCCCATCCACCCATGGGCACCTCTCATGGGCGGCTCATGGTGACCCATGGGTGCCCCATGACTGGGCAACAAAGTGCCCATGGGCGACCCATGGGTGACCCACGGGTGACCCATGGGAAGCCCATGGGCGGCCAATGAGAGCCATTCAACCGAACCAGTTTATTCCTCAACAATAGATTATGTGCTTTGGAACAGGTACTAGAACGGCTAATATCCCTAACGCTAACCCTAGCCCCAAGCCCACACGATACGCGCTAGGTTGGTGCTGGTGGCTTAGTCCTAGGTTGATGTACCGGTGGCGAAGTTCTACGTTGAAATGCCTACATGTGGCACTTCAGGGGCCGCCCATGGGCCGCCCATGGGCATCCCCATGGATCACGCATGGGCAGCCCATGAAGAGTTCATAAAGAGCCCAGGAAGAGCCCATGGGCGGTTTAGCAAAATTGTCACTAGTGTGGAAAATTTTGCCAGTGCGGTCAAATTGTTGATTGCGTTTCCAAGTTTTTTGGTCACTCTTGCCAAGCTTCGACGCCTCCTTTTGCGGTCCCCGGTCCACAAAGGGCAAGATATCAACATCAACGTTGTCACTTACCGTCGGCGTGATACCGTGATTGAGGTAGTTCTGTTGGTTATCCTGTTTTTGTGGCAAGTCGTTGTGGCGTCTCACTCTCACTGTACACACGTTTCCTCCACCCACCGACTCGACGCCGATCTGCTACTGTGGGTGTTTTGGCTGCGCGGATTCGTTGTGTGCAGCTCGTGGACCCGTTCGACTCGTCACACTTCAACCCACCGGGACCTGTTCGGGAGAAGTCGGTAAGAACCCCCTTGCATGACCATCACGATGAAGTTTAAGCCGCCCTCCACCCCCCTGGTCCTTGCCATAGATTTGCCACGTCCACACCGCCCAATAGGCTACCGGCCGAATATTCGCCGTGTACTGCAAATTCTTCACACGCCAGCCCAAGCTGAGATTTAATGTAACAGGTATGTAGTCCCAATTCCAGCTGGATGTCCACCCCACGCTCGCTTATCTGGGATGCACCTGTGCTTCCAAAGTGGAGTAAATGCACACCTCAATTCAAGCCAGTGGACTTCGGGAGAAGGGAAACAATGAGTGCAAAGTAGGGAAACAAAGAATAGTCAAGAAAACATGTTCGATTCCTGCCGGGCGACAACGTGTGATTCAAATCAAAGGGAATTAGAGAAACTGCAATTAGTGTTCAAGCACCGCAAAGGTTCCACGTAAGCACGTTCATACACTCATGCAGATCTCGTCCGCTTGAAGGATTTTGAACATAGTCAAACCGACGCGGGTTGAAGCGGCAAAAATGTCGAAGTTGCTACGGTTGAACGACTGGAATAGAGCTCCTCTTCATTGTCCGTTGAGTGATTCATAATCATTTGCTGTTTCTCAGAATCACACGTCTACCTCCTTACTTGTGCCCTCGCTGCGTGTCGTCCGGGTCAGCCCCCGTGTCCAGAGTGGACGCCGACGCTTTAAATAACAGTCGCAGAGGAAAGGTTCGCTTCAAGTCCCCTATCGTCGGACTGTCTGGGTCGGCAACGCTCCAAACACTCGAGCGGATGATGACGGCGGGCGCGGGCAAACCCTTCGTAACAAAGCCGGTAGCACAGAGAAACGGAAAAACGGCTAGTCTGGTACTGTTTTTTCGACATGAAATGATTGCTGACATGCATGACACCCACAGAAAAATACGGCAAAAAATTGATGATGAAAGAACCGAAAGTTCGGGTTGTGCGAGCTCCAAATGAGCAACGCTGAACGCTACCAAGAGTTCCGGGAAATGGGTACAGCCTTTTGAGCATTGAATTTGAATCCCTCCTGAAGGGTAGCGAGGACAGGGCTACAAAACAAGAGAACACGTGGACTGCTATGTAGTTCATAGGCCGCATGTGCAGTCGTTACCAATGGTTCCGAATTTCGCACAATGGCGGGACTTCATCGCGAAAAAAATCGTTTCGTAGCATGCGTGCGAGATGTCGTCCCCGAAGCCGGGAAGCGAAGGACCACCACCCACACTCGCAACTTGATAAGAAGGAATTCCCCCAAGAGACCGATACGGTCTCCAGAGTTCTCACAGAACGGAAATATTCAATGTTGATGATGGATGAATGGATGAATGGATGAATGAATGAGTGAATGAATGAATGAATGAATGAATGAATGAATAATCACTGTCAGTACAAAGGCCTGAACCGGCACTTCTTGAGCCGCAGGCCCGAGACACGAGAAATCGCCCCATCGGCCCTCCTGCACTTTTGCACTTTGCAAGCCCTCCGCAAGGTTCGGCGTGATTGGTGCATTCGGCGTTGACGTTTAGCTATGTCGGTGATCGGCCCTCACTCAAGCACGACACACAAGCATGCAGGAGGTGCTGCCGACACCAAATTGCTCCGAACTCGATCGATTTTAGCCTAAACGTTGCCTAGCCCCCACCAAACTGAAGCCCCGTCCAATCTACCGCTGGATTGACAAGTCCTTCGACGCTGGAATAGGTGTGTGCCCAACAATTTTGCCTACCAACGAGAGGTTCGGGCCACACCGCTGCGACCTCCTTACGAGGAAGCATTTTCTTCGCAAAACGACGGCTTCATTTCATTTTACGCGCGCGCAAAGTATTGCGGAACAAATAGTCTACATCACCATTCCATTGTAGTTTATCCTAATCTCGTAGTTTATCCTGATCTCGACACGTCGTGTGCCCCGCGATAGACTATGCTCCTCGTTTCGAGGGAAGCAGTATTTGTTCATGTACATTCGCGCGCGCATAGAGGGATGGGAGGAGCGATTTGTGCAGCTTGTGTATCTCACTTCCCGAACAGTCTTGCATTCCGGATACAACGTGCGAAGACACCAAAACCGAAACCGTGACATCACCATATATCCAATATCCACCTCACCGCAAAACACGTGTTCATGCTCATTTGGCCAGCAGGTATGCCTTGACGACATGGCCGTGCTTGCAGTAGTGTGGAATATTTGTCGACGGCATGAACAAAATTTGGCACGGTTCCGGGAAAATGTCCACCCGCGTTCATCCGCGATCCGCGGTCCGGGGCGATCTTTGATCTTTCGTTCCAACGTGCACCACCATGGTATCCACCTCACCGCGAACAAGCCCAGACTGCTTGTGTACGTGCGGTGTGTGGCTACTTAGCCAGCGAGTGTGCTATGACGATATGCCAAAAAAAATTGCTCCTATTTTTTGCTTTTTTTGGCGACAGTATTTTTTTCTCTCAAGCAGTGTTAAAAAATATTCTTGGACAGCTGGAAACAAACACTTCTGCCCAGAGGCTTTATACGAAATCTACAGCACGGTTAGCAGACCTACCACACATCAAATGAAACACGGAAACCACAGCTTTCAAATGAGCCGGGCCTTGCTCTCATCAGACAACCATAAGGTACAGCAGTTGCCGGCGAATATAGGGTACTTTTTCACTACTTTTTTATGCGGGCCTGAAAAAAAAAACAGAACGGATGCGAATTAGCCACNTTTTTTCTCTCAAGCAGTGTTAAAAAATATTCTTGGACAGCTGGAAACAAACACTTCTGCCCAGAGGCTTTATACGAAATCTACAGCACGGTTAGCAGACCTACCACACATCAAATGAAACACGGAAACCACAGCTTTCAAATGAGCCGGGCCTTGCTCTCATCAGACAACCATAAGGTACAGCAGTTGCCGGCGAATATAGGGTACTTTTTCACTACTTTTTTATGCGGGCCTGAAAAAAAAAACAGAACGGATGCGAATTAGCCACGCATGTAGAACTTTTTGGAAACCCTATGATTTCGCGCACGCGCACATCAGACCAGCGTTGGACACAACGCAGCCGTTTTCGAGTACTGCACGCTCAAAGAGGGGCCTCTCAGCTATCGGCCGATGGCGAAGCCGAAGGGCAGGAGGCAGCCAACTGGTGGTGTAGTTGGACGCCCTTCCAAGTCGGACAAGAGAGCCAAAACAGCAGCAGCGAGAGGTCCGTTGGCCCAGGAGTGACTCCAAGCTGAGCTCGAGCAGCAACGTGCAGCGCTCGCGGCGGACAGAGCAGAGATGGCGCAGAGGGAGCAAGGGCTCAGAGCGAAGGAGGCTGCGTTCGCCAAGAAGGAGCAAGAAATGGCGCGCGCCGCTGCACAGCGGGAAAAGCGTGAGCAGCAGGAGGTTGAGCGCGTCCAAGCAGCAGCTGCTGCTGCGGCGGAGAAGGTTGCTCAGGGCCTGGACTACATGGACACATCTGTGCACGAGGTGAAGCCGAAGAAGGGCGAGGTCTGGACCCAGTTGCAGTCAAGGATGGTCCTCATGCTACTCTTCGACCTCCGCAAGGAAGGTTGCTCTGAGAACGAGGCGGTGTTGCAGGTCAGTACACAGCAGTGAAGGTCGGATGGTGTGGCACAGCAGCAGGCCGCTGTCTTTTTTAAATATTCATCTTGATCAAAGAGAGGTAACGGTTGGTTTTTGGATCTATACTCCGGAATATGTGCTGTACACCCTATTTTTGCTGCCAACAGCAGTATGTTCATGTGTGGTGTGTGTGTTTTCGTTGCATTAATGTCGGGCGCGAGCCTTTGCCGTTCGTTACACGGTTGACT
>CACKRE030001397.1:49273-68915 GCA_902602495.3 Ectocarpus sp. CCAP 1310/34 | reverse complement strand
TGGGGGGGGGGGGGGGGGGCGGAGGGAGACAAGCGCAAGAGCTAATTGCACGATCGCCTTATTGGCACGACACAACTTGTTTACCGACGGTGTGCGCGTCTATAGCCACAATGACGAGAGTTAAGCACGACAAGAGCGGCGGAACTGAAGTTTTGCGCCGCAGATAGCCTGACCTGCCAGCGATAGTGACGTGAATCAGGTGATGGTGCTGAATCTACGGCACGCGCGCACGAAAGCGAGCGAGAAAAAATAAGGCGGAGAGACAGAGAGAGCGGTCTTACCCAAATTATGTATCAGCGGCAAGACATGGCGGGCGGGGATGGTGAAAGAAACTTCAACGAACAAACCAAGCCATTTTCATACTTCGCAATTGGCTGGAACACGCGTGGGTATCTACATTTTTGGAACCGCGCCTCACTTTAATATCACGGTGGGCCACTCCGTTCTTGTGCAGGAAGCTCAGCCCCTGCATTAGCTGCTCGGTGTACAAGAGGGAAACATGTTCCTCGAAGCCCCCGAATCGATCCAGGAGGCCCCGCACAGAGCCCCCCGGCATGTACTCCAAAAAAATAAACATTGTGTTGCCCTTGATGCTACTCCCGTACGACTTGACGATGTTTTCGTGTCTGTTTGGGTTGTGGCAGGGGCAGAGGGACGCCGGAGGCAGGAACGTCACAAGGGGCAGAGTGATTCTCGAGTATATGAGCACACAGCAGCGATGCATGGCACGTTGTCAGCGGCCTTAACACCTTGGTAGAGAGTGACAGAGTCATCGATGGTACAACGCTTATCAGTGGTCGTGTGAGTACCACTTATGACGAGTCCATAACGATTGCATTGACAGTCAAGACTCCAACAGCAACAACAACAATAACAGAGGCGTAGTCAGGGGGGTGTACTCGTGTAAACGTATGCCGAAGTCGTTAGACCATTGACCTCGCATCCCGAAAAAGCCGGAACGGAGCGACATGCCCGGTTTTCGCCGATCCAGGCTACGTTTCACAAGGATGAACCAGAAGCTGGTGCGTGGGGGGCGGGGGCGGGAGTTGCGTGTCCTTGCAGAATTCCAGCGCCCCTCCGCACCCAATTGTCCACTGTCCTAGAGCACGGCAATCGCGCCGTCGAGAGCTTCGGCGTTCCCAGCGTGAATCTAACCTCCAAAGCTCACCGGTTGTCCCGAAGCATGGCGATCTCGTTCTCGAAGGCCTTTGCGTCTCTAGAGGTCATGTCCCCCCGGTCCAACGAAATGCTCTTGACAGCCATCAGTTCGCCCGTGTCGAGATTCAGGCCCAGGTGCACGGTGCCGAACGCCCCAGCGCCGATGATATCACCTCTGAGCCACCTAAGGGGATAGATGGGGTTCCTGAAGGTCTTCACAAACCGTGAGGGGTTAGGGACGGGATACGGCCAGGAAGCCTCCAACGGGCCATTGCGTATCCCGGCCGAAAAACACAACGGCATGCACGCTGTTGAGCAGCCCCCCTACCGGATACCCTACATCCGACACGCACTTTCCTCCGTCTCCTACTGAGATGCGTCGTCAAAAGGCCAGAGAGAGGCAAAATGACCGCCGAGAAAAAAATCGCGACTTCTGCGACCCCGGAACTCCTCACCTCACGGGGTCCACGTCCTCGCCTCGTCGCCACGGGTTCGGTCCCTCGTGCCCAAGCCCACGAGTCACTTCCGGCACCTTGGGGCCGACCCCAAACGCACCCCTCCACCCCTCTCCGCCGCCGGACCCCCTGTGAGGAGCAGCAGAAGTGACGAAGTCGCCGCCGCCGCTGCCGCCGCGAGGGAAGAAGGAGTTGCACGAGGACGTAGTCGCTAGCCTTTCGAGCACTTTCGCCCCGTCTTCTGCTGTTCCAGCGGGACATGAGCTCTGCCGTTTTGTGGAAACCGAAGGGGTAGGAGGGGCGGGCGTACTCGTTGTTTTCATGCCTTTAGTCTTTAGATAATTGACCACGAGTCTTCAAGAGGAAGGGACGACGACGTACTAACCATTATTGATGATTTAGTTGTTATGCCATTGACCACGCGGCTTCGAGAGGACGGAGCATCGTTCCCACAGGACCGATCACCGATGACCAATCGCTCCTTCCTACTTCGCACAAGGACGCCCAAGAACGCTTTCCCTACCCTATCGATATCACTTCCCGACTTTTCAGCCCACTTTCAATACGCCAGTATAGCTACCGTCTTCTCGTGACGAGGGGGGTGGTACTCATGTTTCGCATGCCTTAGTGGTTAGACCACTGACCACGCGTCCTCGAGAGGACGGGGCGAAAGAGAGTCGAGATCACACCTGCGTCCTACGTTCCACCTTATCGTCCCGGCTATGTAGGAGGGTCTCTTGCGCTACACACGGCGTATACGCGATGACCAAACCCCACGATTCTGAAGCTCCTTCAAGATTGCTGAGCTCTCGTGGTTTGGCACACTTGGGCTGTTGAATCAGCTGTTCGTTGTACCGTCCGGTTGGAGCGAGGTCATGACAACGTACAGGGAAAAATGCTCGAGCTTGCAGGGCTCGGTCGTGCTCGACTACCCTCTGGTAGTCAAGTGCACGTTCGGCGGTGGGCGGCCAAACGTACCGACCGTGCCGAGCATGTCGGGAGGATTCCCTACCTCCGGCCATGCAGGACAAGTCGACCAACTTCGTCGCGAATGGAAACACGGCAACAACCACGGGGAGATGCGGGACGATGCAACGACAACACCTACGAGTGTTTCTAGCTTGACTCGGAAGTCACCATCGCATCACTTCACAAACACTTTCAGCAGGGGAAGTGGGCCACTGCGAGGGTTTTGGGGCGGGGCGTGAGGAGAGCGAGCTCGTGACATTATCGGTGGGCAATAGCAAAGACAACACAAAGCCTCACCGCGCTCGATTCACGAGCTTCACTGGCGGAGGAAGACCTCCTCCTCCTCCTTAGTGCCTGCTGACGCTGCTCCTGGTCCAAGTACTGACGGGCAACGCTCATCACGGCAGCAGCATCGACGGGCGGCGCGGCCCCGTCACCGCCCCAACCCGGAGCGTACGGCGGCCCCGTCACCTTCGCGCACCGGTGCTCCGGGTGATGCTTCTGCTTGTGCTGGTGATCCCGGTACCCCTGCAGCTGCTGCTGGAGCGGCACCCGGTGCTCGACCAGAACCGGCCGCTCGGCGCCGAGAGGCTGCTGCTGGAAAATATCTTCCGGATGAACCGACGCGGGGCTGGCTCTACGTCCCCGGGCCGGGGGGATTCGTGGGTCCGGTGCGTGCGTTGGCTGTGGTGGCGGCGGCGGCGATGGTGGCGGCACTCGCTGCTGATCTGTCATTACGGACACCTTGATCAAGAACGGACCGTCATCGCTCGCCAGCAGCTCGGCCAGGTCGTTCTCGCTGTTGAGCATAACCTTGGTCGCAACGACGGCCGGGGGTCACGGTAATAAGTACGGTTACGTACACGGTTACGGTTACATTCACAGCGACGACATACCAGAACCTTCAAAATTGCGGGTACACACAGCGACTGCGCCGAGAATTTCAGGCCAGTCTTTTCAAGGCCGGTGTTCGTGAGCCTGCCTCGGGGGGGGTTCGGGCACGCGATCAGGGACAGGGTAGGAAACGGGATGCTCTTCTTGGTAAAAAACATCACCTCCGCAGCCAAGATGACCGAGCATAAGGTGTAAACTGCGTGGTTCTGAAAAGGTCGCGCTACAGCTTCTTCAACAGAACACTTTTTCGTGTGTTCTTAAGTGCTTTACAAGTGATCCCCCCAGAGTGGGCTCATCACGACAGCGCAGCGGCATCAAAAGGGGTCATGCAAGGACGCGATACACACAGGAAGGACCACCCACAGCTGGCTGCCAGCTGCAAGCTCCGACGTTTCCCAAGCTCGACAGCTCACCCAGCCAACGTGATTGTGACCGGAAGGGTCCAGCGAACCTCGACGACCCAAAACGAACACTGCACAGATCTGTATACAGCGTTAAGCTGAACCCTCTTGCTTATTGCCTGTTGAGGGGTTAGGGAGGTTACCACGTTCAAGGTCGAACTGCAAAGAAAAAAAAAAGCAGCCTACAGAGAGGAAAGGCTGACCAACTGGTTCGAGTTCAAAATGTCCGTGTGGAAGCAAGTACAAGCGTGCGCTCTCTACGTTGGGCGCACTGCCCTTTCTTCTCCTCCCCCTTCTTGTTCCTGTTCCTATTTATTTTGTTTTCTCACTTCGTCTCCATCTTCATCTTTGTACTCCAGGAAGACCTCGAACTTGAAGTCCTCGCACAACCGCTGTGTCACGTGCAAAAAACAAAATCGCGAAACGCGCGGCCAGAGACGATAGTGTAAACAAGCAAGTGCCCCCTTTTGTCTGAGAGATCGTACACGCTTTTATGTAAGGAAATGCACGCAAAAAATCAAATAGAACACATAAGTACAACGGTAGAGACTACCCGTTTGGGATATTACCACAGTCGAAGGGGATTTGTTGAAGTCGTTACAGCGAGTGCGTGAAACCCCCAGCTGGATACTGGGCGTTTTTTCGATATTTTGTTGCTGTTGGGAACGTGCCAACTTTGTTGTCACTGCCCGCGCCGCCGAGGTTTCGACCTGAATTCCTACGGTGTGTGGGCGATGTCTTTCGAGCGCGGGAAGCGGGACCGGGGTGGGCGTAGTGACAGGCACGATGCCACCTACAGAGGAGTGTGTCAAAGCTCTGCGAAGTTGTAGCTCCTACCGTACCATCCGCACGGAGGTTGGTCGCACGTTCGACACCAAGGCACCCCCGCATCTTCAAAAAGTATGTCGGTACGTGTAACGGAGTTCGTAGAGCTCGCCCAGGGTCTGTCTTGCCACCCCGCGCTAATCACCGTGCTCAACTTCCGTTGCAAAGAAGTGAACAACCACTCTACACGGGAAATAACGACGTTTCAGAGCAGCGCCCACTCTCCTTGATACGTCCTTCGTTATCGTTTTGAGAGAAGCGCCTACTCTCCATGAAAACTCAGTTTCTTTTGTCAAGCATTACCCACCTTCAAGAGGGTTGTTTTCCTTGCAAAGTTTCGGGCATATTTCCCACGCAAGCTCGAACGCTAATCAAGGACCCTGACACACGCCAACATGAGAAACCTCGCCCAGCCGTCTAGAATATTTTTTCTTTATTTGTTGCACGCACTCATATCCCCACGAAACCGTCTCCAAACCCATCAATATGCCGCCGCTATCGCTATCTCTATCGCTATCGCTATCGCTATCGTTCCAAGCACTTGTCTGTGCTCGAACAAGCCTGCCGCGCACTCCGTGGGTACAAGTCTCGCCAAACCTGTTTGAGCTTGGCGAAGGTGTACTCCTCGTGCACCACGACCACCCTCTTGCTGCCGTTGTACTCCAGCTTAAGCTTAACCTATTGTGCAAGAAAATACAAAAAGGAAGGGCACAAAGAGGGGCTTGGGTAGGGGAGGAGTCGGGGAGACAGAGTAAGAGTCTTAAAAACGGAATGGGGGATAAGGAGAGCGTGCGTGAGTTGGTGGTACTCTTCGGAATGATAGCAAGGTGGGCAGCGCACATCATCTTGCGGGGGTGGGCGAAAGCTGCCCGACACACCGCTATTGGTGCTCCGAACGCACAGCAGATGACGACACATAGATGGTACTTTATCCACACGCCCAACTGCTTCTCTTCACGACACAGCCACCACGAGCATCGCAAGACTTTTCGGGGGGACATAAAAAATGGGTTTATACCCCGGGTGTGTGTGTGTGTACTCATAGTCATGCATGCCGTAGTCATTAGACCATTGACCTCGCACCCCTGGGACGGAGCACGCCTGATTCTCACCGGACCAGGCTCTCACGTCACCAAGCGCGAAGCATCGTGAGGTATTCGGCGAGTCGCATGAAGGGTGCGCTGCGTCCTGCTCAGGGTTTTCGGCATCTTGTGCTTCCTTTTTTGCGAACGGGAGACAGCTGCGTATGACCTAATTTATTTTCTGGTGCTTTCACTTCCAAGCCCAGTTAAAAGCAACGTATAACTGCCTCGAGGATGCTTGACCAACTTAACATAACGCTGTGCGATCATTCCCCTTGTGCGGTGTGAGGGTTCTCGACCCCGCACAACATGATCTACTCGACCACCATTCATGGCTACCGCAAAATGTATACCCCGGAGGATGGGAAAAATGATCGATAAAATAAACAATCGATATGCTGTTGTCAGTGTTGATATGCACCCCGGTCAAGTTCCACAGTCTGCCACGGTGGTGATCTGTGTCGCTATCTGCCTTATGTGTGTGGTGTGCAGGGGGCACGTGTTTGGAAGAGGTGGGGCGTGACTAGGGGGGGGGGGGTTAGAAGATATCCCGAAACATGCCCAACTTTCGATCATATCTCACCCGGCAAAGCTATGGGTTATGGATGTCTCTGTTGACTAGGGCCCGGAAACGAGGATTTTTCCCCCATCCATATTCAGTACTGTAGAGACTCCAACCCATGCCCTTCGACTGCTGTGGTTGTCAGTAGTCTACCCCGCAGGAGGCTCTCTTCGACCAAATATTCACTACTGTATGTGTACGTAAACTTGTACCAGGAACAGCAGAACTGCGGTAAAAACTGCTCTCATGTACATTAAGATAATATTCTATTTATTCACAACAAAGTTTCGGGAGCGGTGACACCTCGTCCCCATAGGGAACCGATCCTATGCTTATAATCGCTGCACCTATACTACGTGTCGCGACCCATGCCGAGTGCGATGCCTTACGAAGTCGTCGTCAACCCTTCGCGCAAAGCAGCGGCAGCGTTCGCGGATGAACAACTTGTCTGTTGGACTGCGTCAGCTGCACGCAAGCACGTCGCTCTGACCTCGAGCAGCCCAACAGTGCCTCCGCGCCGCCTAACAATAGACAAACTAACGGTTCGCTTGTGGCGTCAGCCCTACTGTAGGTGCAAGGTGCGACGTAGGAAAAATAAATACACACACAAGAGATTTACCCGTCGAGATATACCCACATTCGAACGGGATGTGGTGGGAGTCTTTTCGGTGAGTGGAGGCAAACTGGCTGGGTACTGGACTTATTTCGAGCCTATGTAAGTCGATACACTGATGATATATATCAGTGATACCAGCTTGTGCTAAGTATAAAAGCATAAAGGTAACCTACATTTTTTTCTACCTCTCCTGTAGAAATCTACTGGGTCAACGAACAAAATATCGGAGAGAATCCCTCCGTCATGTCGTGTGTTGTAAAATGTATCCTTCACAGGGAACACGGCGCAGTATCTTTGTGACAACTTGCTAGTCTGTTAGATACGATTGGAGGATTTTTATAAGGAAAACTGAACACACAAGAGAACAAATATACACACAAGTACAACACAGAGAACCTTGGAAGAGATTACTCGTTTTTCAAATTTACAATCTGAATTTTTCGGGCAGTTGTTTCCCGCCGTTTTTGAATCTGCAACATGGCATTTGACCTTTTGGGGTTTACGTATCATTGATGCATGAGATAAGGTTAGTACACAGGGTGCATGGTAAGTAGGGCATAACAGTCCGGTTGTATCTTGTTTAGCTTGTTTCACGTCATGTTTGGTGTTGGCAAACAGCAGGAAAGAAGAAGTTTTCAAAACAACAGACTGTATGGATGGACTAGTTGGGCGACTTCCCTATTGTCCTCAGAGCGGTTTGCCGAGATATCTTGTTGAAACTATGTCGCAATCACGTTGCAGAGCATCCGTCATGAAGGGCAGCAGCGGCAGCGAGTAGCAGTTGGCATCTCCGAGAAGTGGTGTACACATCTTACACAACACGTGCAGAGTTACCCACCTGGATGCAACAGCGATCAGCAGAGGACGATGTGCGTCAGCCGCCAGGTCAAAACATGGGAGAGCACCTTTGAACGAAACCCGATACAGCCTTCCCGCCTTGCCTCAAGTCCTATCGGAGGGGCTATATATGTGGTACCATGGCAGGGATCCGAATCCCGGCTGCTCCTAACACAATGGGAGGCTAACGGTAGGGATCAAACTGCGCATGCAGGAGTGCGTTGCTCTGAGGTCTACAGGGGCCGAACAGCCCGCTGACGTCTTGAAGCCATTCGTCGGCTCAAGATCCCTGAACCGACCAGAAGATGACAAGAGAGCCAGATGACCGGGTGAATACCGGTGTGTAGTAGCTAAAATGTTCGACACCAAGCCTAGGAGTGTGGACAGCAGTGGGAGATTACAGAGTCGTCGTGCACTAGAGACTTACACGGGTGGTGTGGGTTTCTGGAGACCAACCGGGCGGCATGAGTTTCCTTTGATGGTGTTGTTTCAGAAGGACTTCAACATGCTCACGGCGCCTCCGTTCTTGCCCCAAGGCTTGGGGATCGGTGCGCCTCACATGCATAATCATGAGATATGCCAGGCTGTCCAGGCCCAGGGATCAACGTGCCGATGGTTGCAGAACCTCCAGCTACCTCCAACGTACAGCAGTAGTGTGTACAAAGAGACACAAACACGCACGTCGTTGTCTGACAACAACCACTACGGACCTTCCTTGTTGTGGGAGTCATCTTGCAAGGAGGAGATGACGACACCAAGCCCTTTTCCGAAGCAGCACTTCCTTGCTTTGGGCTGAACCTGCGGTGTGTAGCAGCGCCAGCCTCTGCGTTTGGTTGATACCCTTCTCCAGTAGGTCACACCACATGGTGACTGAAGATGGTGAACATATCACTTTATTTACATCAGCGTTCACATCAACAAACAAACGTGGAAGAAACCTACCCCCTGTGTCGCCACTGCTGACCCAACGTAGAGAATACTTCCACAACACAGACGTACCTGAAAAGGAATAGATCTCCGAAACACCTCTTGGCTGCAGCAGCCTCCCGCTATCTTGCTTGTTTGGGACAGGCCAACAAGTGCACCCATGTCTGCTCTTCTAGTCAGGTTTCAGACACTCCACGCTGACTCCATGCTGCTGTCCTTTGATTGGCCAACAGATATTTCATCTTCCGCTCGTCACAAAATGGACGGACAACACACAAACTCAGACAGATTTCGCCTCCATTCCACGGGGCTCCGCGCAATAAGTATACTCGACAAACTTTCGGTACCCACGTACGCCTATTTTCCGCCGACTTCGTCTTGTCTTGTGTACCCCCGCATGATCTGGAGATCTGGAACAACTGACGACCACCTCGCACACTGCACGAGCACAACACACCCAAGCCCACAACAAGACGGACGACAGAGCAATAAACAACACATAGCACCATGTCTTCCGCCGAAGCTACGGGTGGTGAGTCAATCGCATGGGAGAAAGACATTTCTTCTCCTTTTCTCTGTTTTCTCCTTTTCTCTTTTTTTTTTCTCTCTTTTTCTGCCCCAGACGGCCGTGTCTCTGCTTGCGTTGTGACGTGCCATGATTGAACTAAGGGGGTGTATCTCTTCCTCTCCGGCCAGTGATGGTGACTCCTAGTCTCAGTTGTTAATCCGCATGGCGCGCAGAGGGACTGCAGGACTCCAGAATATCTGTCGCTGATTTCAATTTGACTTGCGGACTCCTCGGGGCCAGTTCATTTGAGTGTCCGTTTTTTGGTTAAGTTTAACCTTCGACCACGGGCATCGACCGCGTCGAGTGCTGGATCAGTACGGACATACGAAGGTACTGGGTAGAGAGAGATCGAAACGGTTTTTAATGTGAAGACAACAAAAACAACAACAACACAAAACAACAACAACAACAAGACAATACCAGCAGAAATATACTCCCCTCCCCTTGTTTGCAACCTCAAACAGAAGGGTGCACCAACCATGCTTGCACGCACAATTTGTCATAGCGGTTGTGCCGCTCTGTAGTGCCGCTAGCCTCTAGCTTTCTGATCGTCGCTGTCGTCCTTCCCCGCTGCCCTGGTTAGGGCTTGGGGTTCTAGTCTCTGCTGAAATGTCGCGTTCTAAGCTGCGAGAGCGTAGGGTGGTTTGTCGTTGTCTGCTACCAATGCCGATGCGGGACGGAAAGAGCCAACGCCCGAACAAATAGGTGCCCCTGTTGTACCGAGTAGCAATAGCGATTTTCTCCGTTTGCTTTCGTGTGGTGCCTCCGCTGCTGCCGAAGCGGCCACCCGCAGCAGTAGAATAGGAGCTTCAGCGCTCTTCTCTGCTCTCTCATGGAAGCGCCCACATGGAACCGACCGTGAGGGCATACGCGCGAAGATTGGGTGTTTGGAGATGGTGTAGCACTTACACCGCTTTTTCTGGGAGCATCATGTGGGCAAGCTGAGCTCTACAAATTTCTCACAACATTTCTCGGGGCTGTGCTTTTCTCATGGTACACACGTTGTGGCGTGCTATGGGAACAAAAAGTTGCGCTAACGTTGGCTAAAAAAGTTGGAAACTTTTGCTTTTTGACGAAAATCGCGTGGTCTGGAGCAAAAGGTCACGAACTTTGCTCGCGACAAGGTGTCAAAAAATAGTTTCGCGGCGAGGATGTATAGGCTTCGAACAGACTCGAAATGTAGGCCCGGTACCCAGCCTGTTTCCCTCCACTCAATGCAAAGACTTCAACACACCCTGTTCGACTGCTGTGGTTGTATCTCGAACGCGTGTCCGTCTGTGTTGGTTGTCAAGCATTTATTTTTCATAATAGTTTCGCGGCGAGACGTCCGCCAATCCACTTCGTCAAGCACCTATCCCCTGCGACACACGTAGACCGTCTCCAGCTTCGAAGGAAGGCACCGTCCGTGTTCACCGATATCTCGACGAAACCTAAACGAGTGACCTCATGAATGGCATCTGGAAGGAGATGATGCCTTGGGCTGTTGGACAATGCCACGGTTTGGTGCCGTGAGGTGCCGAATGCGCCGGGAAATGTTTGTGTTGGCGCACGGATGTCAACGGCCATAGGCGGTTACAGCGAGGCGATAGACGCAATCAACCTTTCCTATCGAAGGGCTGTACCGACACAGTGTGTGTTTGTTTGTTCTGCGCATCGACTGACCAATGAAAATACGCGAGTCTCATTGCGGCTGAACACAACAAGCGCTTCTGCAAGGCGAGATGGAGAGTTGATGTACTGTCGTGCGCCCGCTACGTGGGTGTTGCTTGAAGTTCGGAGAGGGGGGGCATCGGACACAGACTGACGTCTTTTCATTTCTTCAGCCGGTTGACCCGGTTAGCGCGGTCGATGCTCATAATGAAAGACACACGAGACTGTCGTATTTTTTTGGTCAGCCGGTTAGCGCTGTCGATGCTAGCAATAGAAACACGCACGCCCTCCTCAACGGGGTCAGTCCCAGATCATGGGCGGTATCAGGTTGAAGCCACCCTTGGCTCTGTTACTTGATTTCTATCCCTGCCTCACCCGAAACACATGCAGAATTCATGCGCATGCATGTCCGCATCTCCCTTGTAGTAGCTGCTAGATCAACTCGTTTAGAGCGGCTCGCTGAAGGATGACATGGCAGCGTTCTTTTGATCAAGTCGAAAGTATTTTGTTGACTCATGCCTCTTCCACTCCGGCAGGTTGTGGAGCGGGCGCAGAAGTCTTCCTGTGATCTGAATACCTGTCTCGTTACCCACACGCACATTCAGAGTCGTAGCGTCTCCCTCCAATCTTATCGTCGTTGGCTGTGTTCACCATGAAACAGACCGTGCCGGCCATGCTGTACTTCTGTTGTGAGCCAACCTCGGCGGAGCTGCAGGCAAGCAATCCCGGCAACCTTCTTGGAAAATAAACATAACGCCTCAAGATCGTTGTTTAACCACATGCTTCGGAATCCCGGGTGGTGCGATCTGCGTGGAAACACGGGGCGTATCGAACATGTAGTTCGTGACCGTTATTTCTTTTCTTTTTTCTTGGGTGCACGCCTATTTCGCCGCCTTTTCCTTGTGCAGCAGAAACTCCTCTCGGGGGGCCCGGGGGACACTACGACTACCTCGTCATCGGCGGGGGCAGCGGAGGTGTTTCCAGCGCCCGCCGGGCCGCGTCCCACGGGGCCAAGGTCGCATTGATCGAGGGCACCCCGACCCTGGTGCGTGGCAGTCAAGTGATTGATGATCACGGATCACAGCAGCAGCAGCAGCAGCAGCAGCAGCAACAAGGGAACAGCATTCGGTTCGGTCGGTCGAAATCTTTCTTTTTTTCGGTGGTTTAGGGTGTTGTTGTTGTTGTTGTTGTTGTTGTTGTTGGTGATGATGGTGGTGGGGGGTTGGCGACAGAGTTTGGCGACAGAGTTTGGTGACAGGGGCGAGGGTGGGGAGTGGTGGCGGTGACTCCTGCCGCCGCTGTCCATGTCATCGTTGGGTGGTGGCGTTGGCGGCGCACGCGAGCAGTCGTGGCGGTCCTGCTGGAAAGCTTAGTCGTTGATGCCTGCTACGAGGATCCAACGAATCCTGATGAGCAGCGATGTGTGCAGCAACAAGATTCATCCGCGTTTCCCGACGCCTTTTTTCGGCGGTGCTTGACCCCCGATCTCGTGCCCCTTCCTCATCCCTGTTGTCTGCGGTGTCCAACATTCCAGGGAGGGACTTGCGTTAACGTGGGCTGCGTGCCGAAGAAGGTCATGTTCAACGCCGCCCACATTAACGAGGTGGGTACCGTGTTGCAGGAAAGGAGCACGACGTCGACGCGTACATACTGCGGCAGCTGTGATACGGGCCTGACGGCGCACACGTTGCCGCTCCCGTCCACCGTATACGACACAAGATAACACACCCCCTGGACCGATTTTCAAAGCTCGATTACTCCATGACGAAGAGGATGTATGAACGATACTAGGTCGGAAAGCTCTCGACTAGACGGCCTCAACGCCGTCGTTTTCGCCGCCGCGATTCTTTCTCTGTTGATTATATCGAGCTGTGAAAATCGGTCCAGGGGGTGTGTTATCTTGTGGCGTGGTATACGGTAAGCTCGTGCATTGCCGTACACGGGGAACGTGGCTTGAACCATGCGAAAGTTGTGCTTGGTGCTGTGCTTGGTGCTGGTATTCTTGTGGTGGAGCCCGTGCACAGAAACAGCGAGGGTGTTCATGAAAGGTTAATCGGAGTTTGACGCAGCACATTGAAGTTCTTCCACAACTGTTTCGGTGCACCATGCCGTCAATTGTCTTGTTTTTTAATTGTGGAATATCTCCTGCGTGGCACTGCCTTCTTCTTGTGTGACCCCGGCGAGTGCTTGCAGAGATTGTACCAAAATAGATGTACAGACCGTCAAGACTACGTGGGACACAAAAAAAGAAGTACTTGTTGATATTTAGAAACAAGCGTTCCTACCGCATTTCCATCACTATTGGGACTACCGTAGACCCGAGCAGTATACGCACCTGTGAGCTGCTAGCCGTTAGCACATCGTTAGGAATACGCCCCATCCAACCAAATGCTGCGCACGTCCAAGACTGGAATGGGATGATGGAATGATGTTTTGCTGAAGCTCGTCAGGTTGAGGCATGTATTCTCTAGCACAATGAATCCGTCCAGGCTCCCGCTACCCGACACCCCCCCTTTGACGACTTGACCCGAAAGTGATTCGTTGTTCACAGCTCATCAACTGACGTGTCCTGCTGTCCAGCAGCAAAGCTCAACGCCCCGCATGTGGAAACAACAGGCCACGGCGGCGAGGAATACCGCCTTCCAACCCCCCCCAGCACGCGCCCTGAATTCCAGGCCATCTCATCCCCTCCACATCGCTCCCCAATCGTTCGCGTTGCCTCCTCCCTTGACGCCCTCTACCGGGGAACGGGTGCGCTTGCGTGAACCACTCGCGATAACAACACGGCGCAACAGATGCTGCACGCTTCCAAGCAGTACGGATACACGGTGGGCGAGACGTCGTTCGACTGGGGAAAGCTCAAGGAGATGCGGGACGCTTACGTCAGGCGGCTTAACGGCATCTACCAACGTAACGTGGAGAAGTCGGGCGTCACGCTTGTCTACGGGGTAAGGTTAAGAGATTTTACTTTGCTCGGGCATTTTTTTTTTCACGGATTTCTGGGGCAGAAGGGCAGGGGTCAGATGCATTTACCTTGTCCTCGTTGCCTCATAATGAAACCGCTGTAGGTTTCACGATGACCTGTTGTCGGAGAAGGAAGGCAGGCGGTGTCATTGCCTATCGCAGCACCTATGGCGTTGGCAGAACAGGAATTGTTTTGCGCGTGGGGGGACAAGAGGGCCCGCTTTCCCGTCGAAATATCTTCCTGATTGTCCCGAGAGACCATGCACAGGCGAAGGACAATGCGTGGAGCCAGGGGTGGCGGTGCCCGTGGAAGTAGAGATTGGGTAATATGCATTCAGCAGAGAGTTTGACAAACGCCCGAAGGTTGAAATGTTCCAGGTGAAAGTGGAGGTGAAGTGCCCGGGATAGATTTCATGGCGTATCATGATGACCTATCTTCGTTTCTTCTCTCCTGACTGGCTAGTTTTCGAGCAGTTTCATTCATGCCGCAGTTTTGTTCAGCAGCGAAAGGATTGCAGAACGGGGAAAAGCAACCGACGTTCTTTTTTTTCATTCGTGCCCCTCTTCTTTTGCCTGGACGCTGGAAGGCCAGCCCACGAGCAACACTATATTTTCCCCTTTTCCACACACCCCTCTTCGTTTGCTTTGTGTGTGGCACTTGTATAGCCCTATTGTCGCAGCTTGGACAAATGGCGGAGGTTCACATCGCTGTCGGAACGTCCTACGAGCATGGTTTAATGTTTGTGGCCCAGTGTTGGGGATAGAGAAACAGATACATGCGGCGAGAAACACCCCCCCCCCCTCAGAAACTGTTGCTTCCAAGCTAAAGCACATGAGGTTATTTTTAGCCGGTCTCTCTCGCTTTCTTTGTTGTGGTGCACAGATGGCCAAGTTCGTGGGGCCGAAGAAGGTGGTTGTCGAGGGCGTGGAGTATACTGCGGACCACGTGATGATCGCGGTGGGGGGGACGCCGTCGATGCCAGACGTGCCCGGAGCGGAGCTCTGCATCAACAGGTACGTGATACTACCAGGCCACCTCACTATCTAGATATATATATTTCTTTTTTTCAACAGGCATGTTGCACATGCCATCACCTATGTAGATATTTTTTCTGCATCGGCAAGCCTATGATGCCAGCACTTTTTTATTTTTTATCTGAATGAACAAGCCATGTGGTACACATCACTCGCTTAGATGTTTTAGCAATATGTGGTTTGTGGTGCAATGCAGCAGGTTGTTTAGTTTAGGCGCTCGTGTCGTCTGTTTTTTCACCTGGAATATTGTTTTGTCCCACCCACGACCTTTTGAACTTGAATTTTGTTCTTGTGGAGTTTGTGGCACTTGACCGGTTGTCTTTAACCCGAGGTATCCCCGATCGTGCAATTTTCTATCGTCCGCGAGCTGTCATCGCCATGATTTTTGCTCCTGCGTTGCGTCATGATTTTTTTTCTCCCTCTCTGCTGCTGGCTCCTCTGGTTTCGGTGTATGTATCGTCAACGACGAGTTATGTTCGTCGAAGGACAGCTGAGAAGCTGCCCGCCTGTTTAAATTAATCAAGAAATGTTTGTCGTTGGTTCTTCCGTGTTTTGGTTAATGTTTCGCACCATGAGCGTTGGGTTCTTCGACCTCACGGAACGGCCCAAAAATGTGTCGGACTGCTTCATCAATCAACCCTTTTGTTTTTTGCGCCCACCTGGCCTCATGTCTTTCTGTTTCCTCTGTCTTTTGATATTCGCTAACATCAGCGATGGCTTCTTCGACGCCATGTAATCAAGCCCTTTTTCTGCGCTCGTTTATCTATCTTAACTCTATTTTTTGGTACTTGTTGGCAAAATCAGCGATGGTTTCTTCGACGCCATGGAATCAAGTCCTTTTTTTTTGCACTCTTTTCTCTGTCTTCCTCTTTTTTCGGTACGTGTTGGCAAAATCAGTGATGGGTTCTTCGACATCACGGAGCAGCCCAAGAAGGTGGCCGTCGTGGGCGCCGGTTACATCGCCGTGGAGCTCGCGGGTATATTCGACGCCCTCGGCACGGAGACGCACCTCTTCATTCGGTACGAGCGTGCCATGCGAACGCTGGACCCCCTCCTCAGCGACATACTCGACCTCGAGGTGCGGGCTCTTCAATTGGGGGTGGCGGTGTTGTTGTTGTTGTTGTTGTTGTTGTTGTTGTTGTTGTTGTTGTTGCTGGTGCTGGTGCTGGTGCTGGTGGTGCTGGTGGTGCTGGCGGTGGTGGCGATAGTAGCGCGTTTTGCTGCTGGTTGTTCAGTGGTGCGTGTGGTGGCGGTGGTAGTGATGGTGGTGATAGCAGCGCGTTTGCTGCTGTTGTTCAGTGGTGTGTGCGTGTGTGGAGGGGGCAATCTAGGCTCCTGGTGTGTCATTGTCGAAGTTGCCAAAACATCTGATTGTTGGGCGGTGGCTCCACAGCCCGTGTTGTGTTTTTCTTGCCTCGAGCACCTGTTGCATCTTGCATCTCCAACACAACCCGTTCCGTTTTGACGTGTCGTTGGCAGATGGCACGCGCGGGTCTGACCGTTCACAAGAACTCCACCACGGAAAAGATCACCAAGGACGAAGCGACGGGAAAGCTCACCCTGCACAACAAGGACGGGCAGGTGCTCGGCGACTTGGACGTCGTCCTGATGGCCATCGGTAAGAAAACAAGAGAGTCGATCCATCGATCGAGATGCATCGATCGACACCTATCCATCGAGATGTGTCCGTCGAGCTCTGTCTATCGACTGGCGTGCTTTTGGGACACCCGAGTGCTCTGTTGACCGTTGCCGGCCGGCAGACGTCTGAAATCGGTTCATCGACGGATGTGGACTCAATTGCGACCACGTCTATTGTTTAGATTATGTCAGCGGGGGCGTACTTCCGCTTTTTCTTGTTGTTGGCCTATCGGATGGCTTGACCCTCGCTGCTGCTGCTGTCTTGCATGGTTTTGTGGCTTCGGTGTTCTCCTTCGCCGTTGGAAGGGCTTGGCCTCAAAGTAACTCCGCTGCGGCCTGCCTGTCTCGCGCGAATTTGATTGGCTGGCTTCATTTGGTCGTCGTCTCTGTTGATTGGAGCTGGGGGTGGTGGTGGGAGTTATTTCCGCTTTTCGTCATTGGTTTGTCAACAGCGACATGACTCCTTGATTCTCGTTTTGATTGGCCGATTGCTGGTTGCCAGGGAGGTCGCCGAACGTGGGGTCGTTGGGTCTCTCGTCAGCCGGCGTCGAGCAGTCTGAGAGGGGGCACATCACCGTGGATGAATGGCAGGTGAGAAATTTGCGAGCGTTGATGTTGTTGTCGTTAGATGGCTTGATCGTTACGAACAGACGGCCTACACAACAGTGGTTGGGTGCGTGTTTTTTCTGGGATTGTTTTCAGTTTTACGGATGCAATGTAGTCCAGCTTGAGAAGCCCACTGTCGTGTCTTTTGAGCCGGTCTTTCGTTGCTGGCGCCACGCGCCCCATCTCAGATCCAACATCGAACTCGATTGTTCAACGTTTGTGGGTGATGCGATGAAGCGCCTGCGGATGCGGAAACAGAATGTCATGTAGGATGGGGCCTTCTTTCGGACTACCGGAGTAGTTGCGCCACTCGTGGTAAAAACATACTCCTATTGGCCGAGAAAGGGTACGTATCGCGCTCGCTGAGCGACTCACACAAGCGAGTGTCTAGCGTGTAGCACCAACAACGTTTTTGTCGCATGCGGTGCGAGTTGCGCTTGTCTGACTATCGGGGGTGCGTCGAAGGCGCAATACCGTAGGGTTGCATACAATAACACACCCCCGGACCGATTTTCAAAGCTCGATTACTTCACGACTAAGAGGATTCCGAAATTGAAGGAAACATGAACGGAAAGCTCTCCATGAGACGGTTCCAACGCCGCCGTTTCTTGCACCGTCACGGCTTTTCCTGCCGAAAAATCGAGCGTCGAAAATTGGTCAAGGGGGTGGGATATCGTATGCAACGTACGGTAACCCGCCATGACAGACGAAAATACACCAGTCTCGGCCGGGGCACATTAGCCGGGTGCGGTTTCAAAGCCGCGGTTCCCCCGTGGCACAGGGGGCGCGCGGAAGAGACGGAACAGAAGGACCCTAGAGTCCGTCGGTGAAATAAGACACGGCACAGCCTCAAGTGTCAACGCATCCCTCCTGTGTTGCTGTGTGTTTTGACCAAACACATTAGCCAAGGTAGCGCTGTTGTACGTCTTTTTCTGCCGTCCCGCTGATCTTACGTTGGTCCTTTTACCTTTTGGATACAATTCTAGACGGGGCCACAAAGGAGGAGGTGCTTGTCTAGGTTTTTGTCGCGAGATTCAATATGTTTTCCTCCTGCGCGGACGCGCGCGCTTGTCGTTGTTGGCCAGAACACTAGCGCCGAGGGGGTGTACGCGCTGGGCGACGTGACCGGCAGGGTGGAGCTTACGCCGATGGCCATCGCCGCCGGTCGGAGGCTCTCGGACAGGCTCTTCGCGGGGATGAAGGACGCCAAAGTGAGTGGCCCTGCGCTGGAGAGAGCTTCTTTTGTGGATGGTTGGTAACTCGCTGCCGTTGTTGTTGCCGGTTGTTCCCGTTGTTTGCCGTTGCTGGTTTGCGTTAAACTGGCTGTTCCGGGGAGATATTGTGACGATCGTTGTTTCAGCCAGCGGTGCTCAAATCAGATACGGCAATAGAATGATGTATGTATGCGTTATTGGCAAATCGTTGTTGTTGTTATTGTCTGTCCTCCGCGTGACCGTGGCTTGTGTTCTGCTTGTTTTGCTTAACCTTTCCCCCCTGTGCCTCATGCTATTTGGCGGGCTAGACGAAGCCGGCGCTGCGTCTGCCGTGCGGTCCCTACCCTCTCGCCCGTAGTGAACCTGCAAACGTGTCACGGAGACCCCTCCCCCCCCCTCCTGGCACGCCTTTTTCAATAGGCGGACTACACCAACGTGCCCACGGTGGTGTTCTCTCACCCTCCCATGGCGACGTGCGGGTTGACCGAGCCGGATGCCAGAACGGAGTACGGGGAAGATGCCGTCAAGGTTTATCAGAGCAAGTTCACCAACCTCTTCTTCGGCCATTGGCAGGTGCGTGTGTGCCGACTGTACCGCTCCGCGCATGGCGGAACCCACCGGGGCACGGCTGTCGCGATCGGCAGCGTGCACGAGTCGGGCTCTCTAGAAATTCGGAAGACGTCGTTTCGGAGTTCGGTTGTTGGTTCACTGACTGTCGCAACATTACCGTCATCTTGGGGTCTCGCATGCGAGGTCCCTGTTTTACCAGCTGATATCGTGCTTGGTATGCCGGTACCTTTCTGTACAGCACGATACTCAGGTTAAGACCCTTTTCTTCCCTGTGTGTTTTCTCATCACTTTCATGACTCCCTTTGGCAGCGCTGGCATCCATCCAACCTTTGTTTCGGTTAATTTTTGAATCACCGACTAAACGTCAAATGGTTTGGTTTCCACTTCTAAAGCCCCCCCCCCCCCGTCCAACAGACTGAAAGGCAGGAAGTTATACCGATAGGATAGACGGGATAGGGAAAACCTTGTTCGCCATTTTTGGCGAAGTAGGAAAGAACGATTTGGTCATTCGGTGATTGGTCCTGCGGGAAGAATGCTCCGTCCTCTCGAGGACGCGTGGATATTGGTCAACAACTATGAGACATGGTAACCATGAGTACCCCCCCCCCCCCCCCCCCCCCCCCCCCCCCCCCCCCCCCCCCCCCCCCCCCCCCCCCCCCCCCCCCCCCCCC
>CACKRE030001396.1:0-12716 GCA_902602495.3 Ectocarpus sp. CCAP 1310/34 | reverse complement strand
CTGTCTCTTATACACAGGGGGGGGGGGGGGGGAGGTGTACTCATAGTCGTGCATGCCGTAGTCGTGAAATCATTGACCTCGCATCCCTACAAAGCCGGGACGGAGCACGCCGGGTTCTCACCGGACCAGGCTCTCACATCACCATGCGCGAAGCGCCGTGGGGTAATCGGTGAGTCGCATGGAGGGTGCGCTGCATCCTGCTAAGGGTGTTCGGCATCTTGTGCTTACTTCCTTGCGTGCGGATGACAGCTGCGTATGACTTGATTTATTCTCTGCTTTCATTTCCAGAGACAGTCTATGCGACCACCATTATGGTTACCGCTAATAAAAAAAAAAACACAGGCAAAAAATAACGATAACCTGGTTGCGGAGTTCACGAAGTGAATTGGTTGTTTTACAACGTCGTTGCCAAGCGACGAAAACCCAATATCGATGGCAAACACCGAGGGGGGGGTGATTTGGGGGGCCAACCCCAACTTCTATACAATTGCGTAAGGGGCGCCGTGCATAGAAAACTTTGCAGAAGGGGGGACAATGACATGTTTTCGTGAACGAAGCCCCCTATACTAATGATTTCCATATCAAACAGAAATCGAAATTTCCCTCCGGCGGGTTTGTGGCCCATGTGTCCAGAATTCATATTCACATAAGACCCTTGGATGCGTGGGTTTTTAAGGCGTAACGGTAGCCCAGTGCAACACAAAAACCCTGTGGTAGCCATGCTCAGACGGTGCAAACAGCAGGCATGGGTTGTTCAAGGAACTTCGGGCCGCAGGGGTCAACGCGAAACCCCAAGCAAGAAAGAAGGACGTGGAAGGATTCGTCATGGACACAACACGTTGACGAGTCAAACGAGTCACGTAAGGGTCGCACGAACGTATCATGTTCAAGTCGATCAACGAGCATCAATATCGGTCCGCATGGTTTCAGGATTGCCTTAATCAAAGCTTCGCACCTTTCCAGCCTTGGCATCCTCCTGAACGTCGGCAGCACCCTCAGACCCTGGAGTAGCACCGTCTCCTGATGTATAGTAAGTGCAGGGAGAGGCGGGAAAAGGGCAGCCAAGCGATTGAATAGCGCCGACACATGTCATAACCTATAACGACAACCTGTAGAACAACGCGCTTGTCCTTTGCACAACTTGTATGCAGACCGCGCGTGCACAGTGTTGAGAACCTCCACGCCACAACTCTCGCTAATATTGACAACATTGCCTCGATGGAATCGTTCTCCCCTGCTCGACAATTCGAAAATACTGCTCTACCTGATGCCATTGCGAGCGATGGTGGTTCCGCCGTCTCCTTGGGTGTATCAGGCTTCTGTGCGCGCAACAAGTAGCAAGGGAAGAATAAAAAGTACGTGTGACGGAGAAAGTAGTCAAGGAGATCCAAGTCTGTGCGACGTTTGATCGAACACAGAGACAGCGCGTGCGCAGACATAAAGGTAGGCCCTCACATGTACCAACGAGGTTGGCTTCATCCATTGCAGCCTTCAGGCAGCTAGACGGTGACATATCATGGGTAGTGTTCACATGCGACTCATCGGATACTTTTGCCTGTGCGCACGCCGCAATTTCGCTTTCGACCTCATGGGCACGAACCTCTGCTGGCGGCATCTCGTGCTCGCCCTTGGGCTGTGTCTGCTCTCCAGCCCCACCATGCGTGGTGTCGTCCTTCTCTGAGATAGGCGGACCAGACTCCTTGGACGCTCCTTCGGCGTCGCTGGCATCGCCCGTCTCGGTGATTTTTCGCCCTGTTTCGTCAGGCTGTACAGAAATATGCGACGTAGGCTTTCAATCATGGGCCTGTGAGCAGATACACTTAGTATTGCCCGCGTGCTTCTTTACATCTTGAAAATGGTGTACAGAGATATTACGCCGGCGGACATGCCGCCCGTTCACCGGCAGATCGCTATAGAGCTGCAAGGACTAGCAGGCACCCGCATACAGAAGCCGTGTGCAACACATATCTTCTCGCGCATACCTTGCCCAAGGACTCTTGCAAGGCCGCCTTCATCATCGCCAACTGTGCCTTCTCCTTCTCGACGCTAGACGGACTGGCCAACGACTCCAGAGCAGCCAGCTCAGCGTTCTTCAAGAGACGGGGACGTCGGGTACAGGGATCACGGCCAGCATGGGCGGGCAAGTAGGACTGAGCGTGAGCGGTGATTTTAAGACTGGTTTTGAAGTTCACTCAGCAAGGCAGGATCAACCGCTAGACACAAAAGGTGGCAAACCATCTTTCACCGTGAGTTTATTCCCTCCATCTTCCGCGGTGTGCTTCTCTTCCTTGCTCTCAGACAGCTGGCGCTCAGCATCAGCCACGTTTCCCACGCGCTGGTCCAGCTCGACCTAGGTTGGTCGGTGGAAGAGATGGTGATAACATAAGGGGTGTGGCAAAGATTCCCCTGCGAAGGGTTTCTCGGATGGCGAACGCAGAATACAAGGTTACTCATCATCCAGAATATACTTGCATGAGTCTGAAGCTGGACGAAAGACATTGCTTGCCACACCACGTCCACGATCAACACGCGTTACAAAAATGAGCAAAACTTGACACAAGCTCAAGCAGCACATTTTCTAGACCGACACGTACCTTCGGCGTGTTCACAGCACTTGTCTTGGATGCCTTCTTGGACTGTTTTGACTTGGCTGGCTTGGAGGCTACCAACCGGTCTCCCACCCCGACACCCCTCGAGGGTGCAAGAAGATCTGCTTCAGTGGTGACGGGCTCCGTGCCTTTCTTTGTTTCGACACCCGACGGTGCCCCAAAGCGCTGCTGCCCCTCCTGCATTTCAACCTGTGGCGAGGCGTCCCCTGGCGCTGTCCTAGCCGCTGCTTCGACCGCCGCCTTCTCAATGAGCCTGTCGACAGCTTCATCCTCCGCGGTCTCCTTCACCAGTGACGCACACATTGAGGGTGACATCGCCACAAGAGAGAGAAAGGTATTAAGCAACCGCGCACTGGCGTGGACAACCATGCCCGGTCTGGAAGTCTCAAGAGCTGCTACATACACTTGCACAGGGCCTAGGCTACGCACAAAGCATCTCACCGCCGTGGCATTCGACGAGACGCCGTCAGCACCGACTTCGCCCGCCTCCTTGAGTTCGGCAGCCTTCAGCTCTTCAGCCTTGTTGGCCTCTTCCGCTTTCTTGGCTTCCTGCGCGAAGTAGAGTCAATGTCAATATCTCCGCGCACCGCAGGTCAGGATCACTTGATTGAGACTTCATTCAAAGATTACACATCCGACCCGTTCGAAAAGCACGCTGCCTGTCTGTCTCGCTGCTCTCCGTTGCACCTTGCACACTCTGTGCTCGCATCAATCCATCCACAACAGCAGTAATTCGTGCGCGCAATATTCTCGAATTTTCGACTCCCATCTATAACAACCATCCGCTGCGATCCGTTCGTATATTGGTTGTTTTGACACATCACACCTACTAGCGAATACGGTTAGGCCAGTCTGGCCTTTCTCTACCCGCCCGTCTGTTCTCTGCGTCATGCTCTCGCTCCTGACCTCTTGTTGGAGCTAGCTCTGCAACCGTGTTGTCTGCGCGTGCATGCAGCACTTCGGAACATACCAAGCGGAAGTAAAACAAGGGCCCACCCACGCACGTAAACCACGCTGGTCATGAGCGACCATAGTGCACGGAATAACACAACCAGTCAACATGGCTATTGACCATCCACACGCAATCCCCCTCTAGGTCTAGTGCTCTACCTACCCTCCCTATTCCCTACATTACTCCCTCGCACCTCGAAGCACGCCATTTACAACAAAGTCCACAGTACAACGCGCGCACAGTCAAGAAAGAGTCGCTAGGTGAACTATACTAGTTGGTCATCAACATTGCGTACAACAAAGCCCGCAGTCAAACGCGCGCGCAAGATGTAGTGATGGCAGCAGTCAAGCAATACATTGGGTACAACACCAATGCGCCGTCATCACCGGCCAGGTGTGGTGCGCGCTGTTATCTCACAAAACATTGAATAAATAAGCCATGTTCTTCACGAAGAGGCGCAAACAAAACGAATCTCTCTCTATTGCATCAATCATAATGCATACGTACAGTGGCAAGTGCTAAGTTTAGGTTTTGGTGTGATCCGTGAATCGTGCCCACAGCTTGCGATGGACGCGCAGCCTCTTACCTGCGCTTGCTCGGCTTCCTCCCTCTTGCGATTCTCTTCCTCGATGAGCTCGTTCTGCCTCGTCAAAGACTCCAACTTCCTGGTGCGGTACTCCGGCGTCTTCTGCTCCTCGCTGGAGGCAGCCTCAATCATCACCTGCGACATCATAGCAGTGAGAGTTGTCGAGCAATAATGCTTCGTGAATGACCACGACGATGCTACTAACAGAAAACCTCCGGTGGTCCTGGGAGCTGAACTATAGCGCACGAGAAGAGGGGGGTCGTGTGGGGCGTTTTTTATCGGCTCCACTAGAACCGGTCGCCCCGGTGGCCTAGTGGTAACCTCGAAACCGCTATTCGCAAAGTCGTGAGTTCAAATCCCCATGGGGTGACAAGATTACAAATTTGCGGGTGAATGAAGTGAAAAGCTGGTGAGGACCAAACTTCGACGCTGGCAACGTTGACGAGGGAAAGGGACGGCTGGCCCCGTCTCACGACAAAAATTAAATTTGGCACGCACCGCAGGAGGAAGTTGGGGCACGAAATGAAATAAAAATAACAAAAGCCTCGGTGTTTACCCCCTCCTGTGTGACCCTGGATGGTTGTAGCTGTACGAAAAAATACACTGAAAAGTGTAGTCTCTACATACGTTGGAAGGTGTAGTGCACGTCTCACCACGAAATATTGGGGACTGTCGACATAATAAACAGGGCAAAAACACACAACAGAAACACACACCCAAAGCGTCGCAGATAATGATCTCGTTCGCCCAACAGTAGTGTTAAAACACCGCACGAAGGATCTCACCTCGGTCACGACGTCATCGTCCATGGCAGATATTGATTGCGCCAGGGCCTTTGCCGGGTCGGGCGCCTGAAGAGTGAATGCTCGGCTCATGATGAGCAGCGAAATAGGCACACTCTTCTTCGTACTGCACAGTGGCAAGACGAAGCAATACGCAGAGAGCTGTCTGTCGGGGGGGTTTTACACCGGCGTGAACTCGACCCAGTATATCTGTCTCCTGTAGGGGCATTGCCCACATGAGGTGTACAATGCTTCAAATATCGGACAGAGTCGTGTGGCTTCCGGAGCAGAAAACATAAAAAAAAAAACTGTAACTAACACCAATTGATTCTCACCTGAGATCCAGCCATTGGCTGAGCTGCCGTACATACCCCTGCTTGGTGAGACCCGTCGCGCGCATGCCTCGCTCTCGGCACGCTTCCTGAACGAAGATGCAAGGTAGGCAATTTGGCGAGCAGTAGGCGACGGCAATATTGGGTACTATCATTCTTCACAACGAAAAAAAATAAGTCAGAACTGGATGCCCCTGTCTCCCTGAGAGTAAACGTACTGCGTGCATGCTCTCTCATAAACCGGCGTGCGTGTCTTCCCGACTGGGAGACGCCAACATTGCGTAGAGCAAGGAACGAAATGTCAAAAAGGATAACCACAAGTTGGTCGGCGACACAATGATCGGATTAACCTGCAGCTCCTGCTTCGTGAGACTCGACACTCCTTCCCACAGGATGCGCTGGTCGTCCTGTAAAACAGAAAACAAACGCAAGCAGGTCACGCTGTGAGCAAAGATCGTTGCATGAGACGTTGCGCCGTGCTGTCGACTGCGCTTCTCTGTGCGGAATGTATCGAGGAGGTCCATGCTCCCTGCAAGTAGCTGCGAACCTACCGTACCACAACTGCATTTCACCAAATGCGGGAGAGAGGAAGCCTCGTGCCGTCTCACCTGCGTGATGGCTCGCAGCTTTGAGCGCAAGCAGTACCGCAGGAAATTGTCGTTTCCAAACGGTGGGACTCCCATGTACCGGCACATGTTCACCAACCCCGATCGTGAGATGTTGTCCATCGTCAGTTCGTCCTGCGCGAAGCCAACGAGCAAAACGAGCAAAGTGGGAACCGAAGGGTGGGTGAGCGCGTATTGACGACTAGTATCTAGGCGACGAGAGGGAAACGCGGCGACAGAAGCACACAACACACTTGTTTTGTGACCTGATGTCGCCGTGAAAACACGTAGTGAGGGTGCCCGCTTCGCGACAAAAACAAATTCAAGCTGTCGTCGTTGCCTTCAAAGGGTGCTCAAGGATATCACAAGCGAAAAACTGCTGATCGATACAAAGGAATTTCATGGAGAGTACGCTACCCTCATGTCTATCCAATCGACACAAAAGAAAACGAACCCTACCTTGAACATCTTGGCGAACTTGGGAATGTCCTGGTTGGTAATCTCTCCCATCTTGGCCTTCTCTATGAACTCTGTCAACTCCCCGGTTGTAGCTTCGGACTCCTCGCCATCCTCCGCCCTGCCAGAAAGTCACCCACATGATAACATCACGGAAACACAGCAATGCCCGTCTTCAGCGAGGTCTGCATACAAAACATATCGTGACACATGATCCTATGCGTGTGTATATGCTTCCAAGATGAGGTGCCCAGAATTGAAAACCTACAGGTGTCCGTTGGAGCACCATACTTTCGTGCCTGGTTTTTTTCTTGACCGCCATCGCCGTCACCGTCTCCTGGAGGAACCCAGCGTACGCCATGCGCAGTCTCAGCTCTTTCTTCAACTTCTCTTCTTCTTTGAGGTTGTCCTGTTATTGTGGTATCAACATCGGCGCACACTCATCAACATTGACCACAGCGACAACCACGGGTTGTACGATATCAAAATGATTTCGACGCATGCCGGTACAGCGAGTGGTGCCGTAATGCATTCACGTGTTGAAGTGGTGTAGCGTGACCTGCAGAAGGTCCAGAGTAAAGGCCCCCACGATCAGCGGGAACGCAGACATGAAGGTTTGAAACGTGTTGTTCCTGTCCGCATGTGCAGCATTGATGTGTCCATTTCGATTGCTATCAAGTATTGCCACAGATATCACTCTCGAGCGTGCTGCCCACCTGAAAATACCGTGAACAATGCCCTCACCCAACGATTTACACAGGGCGTATCGGGTTTCTGTCGGGCAAGTGTACACAAATTTACCAACCAATGTACGATGCGGCGAGCACCCCTTGGTTGCGCGTGAAGAAGGGGGCGTGTGCCTGCTGTTTTCATTGATTCAGTCATTGGAGTCTCTTTACAATAGTTCACAAAAAATCAAAGACCATTTCCCTGGCTATTAAACAACCGCGTGCTTCACGACAGGCAGGATCGGTCAAGCTACGGGTGCCATCTACGGGCGGCACTTGCTGGTGTGGCTGGCACCGGTCAAGTCATACCAGCACCTGTCCATGTGAAGAAAGCAGCAAGGACGTCATGAAATATGGCGTAAGTGCCAGTGTGCAGTCTCACTTGCAACACGGTCGATTGACAAGCCATCGCGAAAATGCGGAGATCAGCCTTACACGCGATGTCCCGGATGCACTTCACCTGGAATGTTGATGGCAGCATGTTCGGGAACACCTTCAACGCCACCGGTAGGAGAAACTCCATGAAGGGGATCAGCACGAACGCCTAAATGGTTGGGACAAACACGTCGTCGGGTAGGGGGCGTACTCTTATGTTTTGCATGCCTTACCGGTTAGACCATTGACCACGCGTCCTCGAGAGGACGGAGAATTGTTCCCACAGGACCGATCACCGATGGTCAATCGTTCCTTTCTACTTTGCCAAAGGTGGCTCAAAAATGTCTTCCCTAGTCTGTCTATCCTAACGATATCCCTTCCCGCCTTTTCAACCCACCTCCTATGCCCCAGTACAGCTACCGTCCTTTCCTCTCTTTTACATGCCTCAAACATCTCCCTGTACGTCCCATCTATTTTTCCCAGCTCAGTCACGTACACTTCGCTCTCCTTCTTGTACAACGGACATTCCGCGACTACATGAACACGGTCTTCGCATTCGAAGCTGCAGTCACATTTGAACTCGTCGTCTTCCTCGTCTACCGTCCTATGTCTTCGTCGACGTTCTCGAAGGCCTATGTCCCCGGTCCTGAATTCGACCTTAAGCTTTGTTTCTGCATCCATTGGTCCATGTAGGTAATCCTTGAAGCCTATTCCTTCCTTCAACATTCCGTACACTTCTAGACCTTCTTTATCCTTGGTTTCTTTCCTTAGATTCTGTTCTTCTCTCTCGCCACAAGCAACATATATCTTCTCCGTGAACCCCTGTAGACCCTCCGTTTCCAGCGTTTCATCTTCGTCGATGTCGAGCCCCCTCCATACGTCCTCTACAACCTTGACCCATTCCGTGGGTTGTCTACCCCTCTTTTTGTTTGCCCACTTGGCCTCCCATACAATTCTCGGCAACCTCTCCTCTCCCATCCCGCACATGCGACACTGCCATGTCAGCTTCCTCGCGTCTCTTCCCGACCGTAGGGATTGGATCCCCAATTCTGCCCTGACGGCTGCATTACTTGTGCGCTTGGAGCATGCTAGGATGATTTTCGCTGCTTTCATCTGCGCCGCCTCAAGTTCATTCACTTCCTTCTTCTTTCCTCCCCATACTTGTCCGTACTCGGGTGGAGGGAAATAAATCATGATGACACCGAGGGCACTGTGACCATGTGCATGCATGCGCACACAACCGCAACGACTTGTCCTTGACGCACTGCACCTCGCGTACAAGTATTCCCAAAGAACATCCAGCATTGAGGAGATCTCAAATCGCCCCGGTGGGTTTATCTAGGGGCGAACACAACTGTACTCTAGTAGGTCTATTACTTGTATCCCTCTCTTGTCCGCAGTATCACACGATTGACTGTCATGAAATCATGACTCGATCAACATGCGTATGTACTGCCATTGTCCCGAGTGAATCTGAGGGAAGGAACTGCTGAACTCTCTTTGCCTCAACATAAGGTATGGCCGCAGCGGCGTTTCTTTGTGCCCGTTGGAGGGGAGCTCCAAGGCCAGAGGGATGCCAGAAACTGCGAGCAAGGAGAGTAAAACCCCAGAAATGATTCGTCTTCACACGCCATGCGTTAGCTTGGAGAGGGCGGTGTCGCGGAGCGACGGCTACTCTATTTGTCGTTCACTGATTCTTTGTTGGATTTTGGCAAGACATCGGGGACGACGAAAAACAACTCAATTCCCACGAGGCTCACCGCTAGGGGCACCATCCGGAAGATGTCGCTGACTGTCCGAAGGAGCTGCTTGCGCTCCCTTCGAGTCATCGGGAAACCTCTGAGGATTCGTCTTAAGATCTTTTTGGCCGTTTTGATGTCACCCCACAACAGCTTCAACCCGAGCCAGTAGTGTCGTCCAAACTGCAGTCGAGCAAACAATAGTTGACATCACAGCATGTCGTTGATGTCAAAAGGACATGCAGCAACGGTCGGACGGATCGCTTGGAGACCACTTGCTGTCCCGTTTGCACGCGAAAAAAATGGCCCGTGCGTGAGAAGGGCCAGCCTACCAGCATACCTCTTTGAGATGGTACTGGGCTACGCCCAACTTGTCCTTCAGCACGATGGGGTTCTTGATGATCTCCCAAAGGAAAAGCACGATCGCCTTAGTCGCGTTCCATGTCATCACTGGAATCTTCTTGACCATGGCGACAGCCTTTTTCCGCGTCAACGCCATCTGGGATTGCTCCACCTTTGAAAGGCCACGCGGGAACAAGCAACAAACCTGCAGTTAGCACACCACCAAAACACGCGAGACCACCTCTCTCTCGCCAGCAACATCGCTCCAAAGGAGAAACTATATCAGTGGCAGTTGGGCAACGACCAGGCCGACGGCGAAACACCCTGTCCCTGCCCCAACGGTAGGAAGGATTTCGATTGTTAGGACCATGACAGGTCCTCGCAACACAGACAGCATTCGAAGTTAAGGGGCATTGAATAGCCGAAAAAAGCAGCAAACACATCGGTCGGTTCGTAGCCACCAGCAGTGCCGCGCATGGTGACGTGCTCGCTGGGAATATTCATGAATCTGTCGGTGAGGGCACTGGCATTTTTGGCATTTCTAGGGAGGCCACCCATCGCTTGGGAAAAAATAACAACATATGTAACGGCGTACTTCAAAGCTTGAGGAAATGCGGGTAGATTTCACAGGATGGGGGGGGCACCATATTTTGCTTGGCTACCCTTGTCAAGATATGTTTTATCTCTCGTGCCCGGCATGTCTGCGACGCCCGACGGTCTGGGTTTCTACTTTCTGGTATGCGTTCATGTATGTGGGCTTTTTTACTTGTCGCTTCGATTTTCATGACACGTGTGCCCCTTTGGGGATACATACTGTGACCACGTACGGATGTCGAACGATACTCCACATAGATCAAAACGGTTTTCAGTATGAAGACAACAGCATCATCATCATCCACACCAAGAACAACACTATCAACAAGAACGCCACCTGCTCAGATGCTTGCTTGGGGTCCTTTCTGGCCGCCTCGTACAGCGTGTACTCTTCTTGCAGGTCCTTGAAGCGCTGTGCTGATTCGTCCTTGACCGGCTCGATCTCTTTCTGCTCCACAAAGAAGGTACAGCAGCCGTGTCGGCGCGTCAGCGAAATTGCACATCCAGTGCCCGTATGATACTGAAGGGACAGCGGCAAGGACACGTATTTCCATGTCTGTCCCGGAACCCTGGCAAGACAGGATGTAAAACGTTCAAGCTCCAGAAGAAAATGCTCACATCTACATGGTGTCATTGTATTGGGCCGATGTGATGGTCGTCTCTTGTGAAACTATCGTAAACGCAAGTGACACCAGGTCAGCACGGTTCGCTTGAATCAAGTGGTTGAACTGTGGGCTCGAGTTAGATCCACAGACCGCGTGGTGGCCGATGAATATTGCGAACGTCCACATGAGACGCGGAGGTTTGTCACTAGTGGTATGTGGCACCGCTGCAGAAAAGCGCCCTGCCTTTCTCGATGCATTGTATCGTGAAGTGCGCGCGGGGAAAGTTCGCTGCGGACACGGGACTGTCGTGTGTACTCGGGGTTGCCTTGCCTTTGCTGCTTACGAGCTGCCATGTATGAAATAACGGAGGGGATGGGACGATTTGGAAACAGATCAACATTATCTCCACCCCATCATACCACTGCTGTGCCATCCGGAGGGCGATGCACACACGAGGCCTCCGCAGCGGCATCAAAGCGCAGATGGCAGGCACAGGGAGGCTTCCCAGTGATACCCCCCCCATCATATGTGGTACACTATCAATGTATGTAGGGTATGCATGCACATCAACTCACGGAGCTCATGCAGTTAGACAAGGAATTGGCACCTATTGTAAGTCTCTGAAACTACCAGCTGTTCTCGTAGTTGCGCCATGAAATTGAACATCGACTACGGCAGTACGTACACCCGCCAAGCAAAATCCGAAGCCGCTCTTTGTTGAATGAATTTTGCGCCCATCGGTTCGGTAAATGACTCACGCACACACCGCCGTAGGGCTCTGGACAAGAAAGAAACCCTACAAAACAGTCGGTTTAAAAATATAAATGTTCAAATACTAAGTGAGAAGCAGCGAGCCCTGGACAAAGACGCGCGCCCACGACCGAACAAATGTAAAACGTATGTATGCACATCATTGCCCCCTCTGGAAGGAAATTCAAATCGGGCAGCGAGCTTCAGCATGGACTGGGTGCTCCATATGTCGGCGGGTTTTTCTTGCTGAAACATGATGCAACACACGTGATTTGTGCCGCCGCAGCTTGCGCACGATCTTGTGTTGCCAGTGTTGCCAGTGCCGACCAAAGCAACCACCGCTAGCCCCTGCACAAGGCACACCAACCAAACAGCTACAGCTGGGTGCATTTCCTCACATCGCTTGGCTTGAGCAGATCTCCCAGGGACTCTCGCTGCCGTGGCTGTAGGCCCTTCCTCTTGTTACTGTCGGACGATTCCGCTTTGAAGTCCGGCTTAGTTGGTGTCGAAGAGGCAAATGATCGAAGTGGTCGCGATTGCACAAATCCACTCCTATGGTCCCATTCGTTCCCTAGGGCTCCCCAGAATGGCGACGATCCTGTCGAGTGTGCCGAGCGTACAAGCAAAACCCGCTCGCGGTCAAAACTTGAACGAGCGTCACCCCAGGCTCGGAGGGCAGCGCTCTTCGGATGTGCACCGCGCATAGTAGAGTTCTCGTTCTTCCAGTTGCGACTAATGCTGTCCGAGTTCTTGTTATCTTCCTCGTAACCTCTCATGCCTGTTGGACCCTGTATCTTTGCATGGACCATGCTGTCACCTTCTCCCTTCCCCAGCGCATGGCTGCCAGTGCGAAAGTGTCCACGTTTATGCCACCCGCTGCAAGCGTGCTCGGCACTGCTTGGACCGCCGCTGGTCGGGCGACGAGCCGATAAGTGCCTTCTCCAGCCGTTTGCCCCACGACCGATCGTCTCCGAGTGCGGAGGCAATCTGAGCAACCTCACGTACGACATTGAGTGTGAAAAAACCAACGCAAGAGGAGACACGAAGCCGTTGTGGCCGAAGATAATTATGAAGTCACCTTATGTGTCATGTGGCAAGCAAGGGCGTGCAGAGGGGGGCTCCGTGATTGATTTGTCAATCCATCAGACAGACCCTCGCCTACCTTGCTCATTTTGATTATGCATAATTTCTGGGCTGATTGTTTGTTTGTTATAGGCTCAAGAATTCTGGCATTATTTTTCTAATCTTCTACGAGAAAAAA
>CACKRE030001395.1:8502-22821 GCA_902602495.3 Ectocarpus sp. CCAP 1310/34 | reverse complement strand
AGCAAAGTTTTCGCGCCCAACTTCGTTCCAAATATTTTTGAAAAAAATGGACAAACGCCTACATACAGGTTCCATTTTTTTGACACTTTCAAAGATTTTGACAAAAAGTCGGTCTGTTTAAAACGGCCCTAAACACCAATCATTGAAGGAGGGATCTCTCTCGCGCTCTCGCTGTCGCTGGTCCTGAGACAGCCCCCTCGAATCTACCGCAGTACTGCTGCTGTGCAGTCTGTGACTCACCACGGAGATTTGGGATCAGGCAAAGACGCGAGTTTCGTCCCTCCTTTCAAAGGGATGTGGCATGGTGACGACCAGGGACGGCTCAGGCAAGCAATCGCATCGCGTTCGAGAGGATGGGGCAAGCCTTCCACTTTCCACTACGCTGAAGAGACTCACAAGGAAAATTCGAGCAAGCATCATATAGATAGAGATGGATTTGTTGCGTAATGAGAAAAAATGTGATGCTTGCTGTATGTACCTCCATTCCACAAAACTCTTGTTTTCTTCTTCACATTAACTCGCGTCAGTTGCTAATCCCAAAATCTATGCAAGCAACGACTCGGTCCGTGGTCACAAAAATGCTAGAGCCATCAGAAGATCTGAAGAACACACACACTATTATAGCAAGGAAAGCGTACGCAAGCCCGAGGAGGTACACCTGCAATCAATCCCTGCAGCACGTTTGCGTGCTCACAACTGAACTACACGCCCACACACTACAAATCGACGACATACAGCAGCAGCATCAAAATGAATGCATGTCGACTACAGCGTACTGCTGTCCCCTCCCGCATTTAACCAAAATGAATGTAGACTATGTCGACTACAGCGTACTGCTGTCTGAAGTGTTGTCTGTACAATAATACACCATGCATGGTGCATGGTACACTAGCTCGGGGCATGGAGCTGCTGTCTGAAGTGCTGTCAGAATGAGCCCGTGGACATACAATGAAGAAGAGCGCCCAACCAAAGCCATCATTGCAATTGACAATCACCCGAATCTATCCAGATCATCTGTGTTAGGCACAGCAGTGTAAACATCGACACTGACTAGGAATCGTTCCACATTGCAGGGGTCTTCCACGATGCAGGTACACAATTAAGGCACCGTTACCCGCGCCATCTCTGCCGCGTCTCTTTACAAAACCAGTGACGTCATCACACACACCCAACACCTGTACTCAGGACAAAAACGGAAAAATAAATGACAATGCAAGAGATGTTTGTCCGTGCGCCACGGTTCGATGCCGTCCGCCTGCTCCGGTTCCGCTGCTCCGGTGCCGCTGCTCCGGAGCCGCTGTGGCCAGTCCTAGCACGACCAAACTCGACCCGCTCCGCTTCGTACACGCTCTCGTTGCTGTCCTTCCCAGTCGGTTCCTCGCTTTCTCCCTCGTCGCCCGATCTGAAGATTCTCGCGCCGAAGGGTCAACCAGCCCGATCAGCTCGTCACCACCTGTCCCCTCCTCCTTTGATGACAAAACCAGGTTACTGAGACAGTACAGCTGCCTCTAGCAAACGTAGGGTTGTGTACATAGTGCCCGTCCACCTTTCTGATGACGTCTGCCTCCGCGCACAAAGATGAGATGGGCATTGCTGCCTACACCGACGGCCTGGAGGCCCGCGCATCTGGACCTTCGTACCTGACGCACCAGTGCCGACCCAACTCCACCACTACGCACGCCTCGCGGCGGGTGTGCCGCAGCAAGAAGGTATCGGTCCCTTGAGGGTGAGTCTAGCCCTGCTCGCTAGAAAGACTCCCCCCTCGCTATGGGTCATGCCTACGCAAAGCCTTGCCGAGGCAGCGAGGGGAAGAAGGGAAGCAACTCTGCACCTGCTGAACAAGGCGGAGTAATCGATCCGAACGGGAACTTAGCAAGCTGCGGTTTGTGCATCCCAGCAAGCAGCACCCAGAATACAAGATGGCCATCAGTCTGCCTTGTTGATCCTGTTGCCCACAGGAGGGGAGGTATCGCTATATGCTGTTTGGGAAGCCGCTGACGGTGTGAACTCATTGCTAATTTATCCCGGACTTGTATTATCCGTCGAAGAGAAATACGTTCTTAAAAAAATAGATCAAAATGTTTTTTCGTTCGGTCCGTTCGTTTTGATTGAGAAGCACACACAGCTACGTGCGTGTAACCTGTGACCAAAGACAGAGAAAGTTCCACATCTCCATCCACACTCCACACCAAAAGACAGAACAGGACACGACACAGCCAGCAAAAAAAATACACTGGTGTTAACCGGGAAAACTTAGACTTCGCGTTAAGAACTGGACTTCGCGTTGAAGAACGGTCCCGAACCGACGCGAAACTGTCGATTTGATTCCGAAAACCAAATCGAACACGTCACGGCCTGCCACACCAAACGATCAATCGCCCCAAAAACTTTTCCTCATCGGACGCTGCTCCAAACGGGCACAGGTAAGCCCCTACACTGGTGTGTGCATGCTGTAGTACATGGTAGACGTGTTGCCGTTGGTTTGGCGTCTGCAGGCAGCACCGCGGCCTCGTACCAACCAAACGACATTTTTTTTGCGGATGGTCCTTGCGCCATCATCATCGTCATCACATCATGGATGCCCGGCTTCCTAAACAAAAAGCCACAGCTCCGCCAGCCACCCAGCACACGCAACACACACACACGGAGAGAGGTTCAAAGACACAACACGACGAAATTTGTCTCTACCCCTCACATCACACATGTCCCAACGCAGCTACACGCGGCACGTGTTTGGGTGGATCGTAGGAAAGAAGCCGGAAGTAGGACCGAGGGCAGGCAGCAGGCGGGGTTGTATCAAAAATGCAAGTATCACGCAGGAAGGACAGCTCACCAAGAAAGAGTCACCGCCAGTTCCGCCAGCCGCCAATACGCCCAACACACACGGAGAGAGGGCCCACACGCAACATGACGGAACTTGTCATAAGCCCTAACGTCACACACGTTCCAACTGAAACGCGTGTGGGTAGATCAGTAGGGAGATGCCGGCAGTATGGACGAAGGCTTGCAGACGGCGTAACAAAAATCACACGAGAGCAGATGGCCAAGATTTTTTTTTTATGGAGGCACCTGTTTGCCGCACGAACGTGTACCATCCCAGCAGCGGGTTAACGATGTACCACACACTACAGACACACTACAGGCTGTCAAGATCATCATCAATGAACACCTGCCAGTGTTATTGGTGGCCCTGCCGGTACCCGCTCTCTCGGTATGTATGTGTGTCCGTCTGGCCATTTTTTTTTTTTCTCTTTCATGTCTGCTTTGTACAACTACGGACGGTGGTGGTACATCTGTTTGTGCCGCTTGCTGCTGCTCTGCCCCGGTTCCGTCACAAGCGAGCCTTGCTTGGCAGGCACGTGAGTTTTCAGCATATATACCTACCGGATATATATGTTACAATTCAGTAGAATAGCTCGGTGGCTTCCCCCATGACGCTCCCTCCCGAGGTCCCAGGTCATGTGTTTTTTCCTGTTCAGCCGCACTGAGGCTGAGGGGTATCCATCATTCAGCCCACGACCAGGAGTACCGACGTTGAACAAGTTAACACACCCCCTGGACCGGTTTTCAAAGCTCGATTACTCCACGACCAAGGACCAGTCCAGACCGTGTGATATATATCATGCAACCTCCTTACACACGGTAGTTCTTGCACTCACTCACTGCTATATAGACTTTAACACATCCCTTTCGACTGGTGCAGCTGTGGGTTCAGTATTTTTTGTACGTACGTCGGGAACACCGGTTACCGCGATGATGACCACCACCGCCAAGCTCAACCAACAATGTTGTTGCCCTGCAGCACCGGCGGTGGTTATTTATGCCTTTCTCCTCGATAGGTGATAGAACCCTAAAGTTACTACGTCTCACCTCGCCATAGTAAATGGTAGGACGAATAAGCACAATAAGCTGTATCTGCATGTATGTCTACGCACCTGCCTCGATGCCTCATAGAAAGCCAATAGGAAATCTGCTCAATGTACGCGTGCGTGCTCAATCCTAAATGTGGTAGAAGGCCGGCTGTGTGTGTGTGATGGATGCTGACAGCGAACAACGTCCGTTTTTTTTTTTTTTGTCGTCAGGCCGAAACCCGAGTTTGTTTTCGGAGATGTCTTCTTGGTACACTCCGGATAGGTATGGTGACTGGCCGGGATCCTCGCCTCCCGAGCGCAATACAGATCTACGGGACCTTCTTCTTTGGCAGCACGTGTTTTTGGCGGGATTGGGTATGAAAACCCATGTACATGTTGCGGTGGTGGAAGCTGGGCTGAGAGGTTGCGACGAAACCTGCATGATGGACGTAGTGTTTGGTACTCCCAAGAAGGAGGGGGACCCATTGCCGATCCTGTTGCGGTGGGAATTTTGCCCGACGCAAAACACTCCGGGTGTGGTCTCGGAGCCAACGCTTGCAGTCTGGCATGAAACAGCACCTTGCTTTCTGGACGGTGTCATGACGACGGTGACTAAAATCGCCATACGCGGACGTATCCCTCTCGAGTGGGCCTGGCCAAACCCTCGGGCGGGACGACTGCCTACGGCACGACGGCCCCTGCCTCATCTACAATGGGCAATCAAGTTGCCTGGGGTACAGCCAGTCAAGCGTCGAATCATGTTGTTCAACGCATGCTGCAGGTGAGAATTTTGCAGGGCATGGATGACCACGTGTTTGAGCGTTCAGTTAGGAACTTACCCGGTTCGCGTGACTACACCCAGATTTGAACTCACTTGGGAGGAGGCAGAAAGCTAACTGTAAGAATTACCTCAAAATATTTGGATGGCACAGAGGTGCCAAGGTGCCGATCCTTGCGAAGTTGCCAGTTCCTGTGCGTAAAAGGTTAAAATATATTCTGGCCCAAATTTAAAACGCACTCGCCGTGCAAAGACTCCTGTCCGTGTGTGTCTGAACAATAAAATTAATGCGACGATGTCGTTGTCAGTTGTGGTTGTGGTTGTGGTCGTTAGGGTTGTTGTTTCTGTCTTCTCAATGAAATAGTCCGTATTGCACAGCGGGGGCTGCCGGTGGACGCTTGATAGTCATCCCTTTCTCCCTCTCTCGCGCCACTGCGATTGTCACTTCCTGTAGGTACTCGACGAAGGTCAAGGCGTTGGACCCCACGGCCGACTACGGAATATACTCCAACGACGCCAGGGTTCGAAACGAGGCTTGGAAAGGGTATAACAACTGGATCAAACGGCGCTACTGGAGGGAGCACAACAAGAGCATTGACGCGCAAAAAAACTGAAGTTCCACAAGGTGCGTAATAGATAGGAAAGGTGGCGTTACCTCCTGCTGTTTTCTTAGGCCAGGGGTGCGTTTTTCTGTGGGTTTGCTCTGCATGAAGACTAGGAAGCTACGAGCTGAACAGAACGTCAGGGTTTGATGTTGACATGGTCCGTTATGGTCCGTTAGGCATGCTTAGCTCGACTCTGACACGGTTATTGGTGATACAACAACATTTCTACCTGTTTATCTCGCTCGGGCTCTCTTATTCACCCCCTCCTCTCTCTCTCTCTCTTTCTCTCTCTCTCTCTCTGTCTCTCTCTCTCTCCCTCGATCTGTGTGTCTTTGTGTACCTGTTGTTCCATCCCTGTACAAGTGCTCCTCCCTCCCTCTCTCTCACACGCGCGGGCACACACATTTGGCTTTCGCTCCTTCTCTCGCATAACGGATGTGTTGTGTTAATGTGTAAGATAGTTTCCTTCGCTGCCTGTCGTTAATTGCACATGAGGTGAGACTGAAACAGTATATTGTGTTGCGCGCAGGATTGCTCGTTCTTGAATTTTCCGCTTTCGTTCGGGAGAATTTATCGAGTCTTTGAGGGCTACACCAACTAGTAGATACATATTTGCTATGTCCTTGTCCATTCACTGTGGTTTTTTGGCCATGCACCACTCGTCCCCCCGCGTCTAACCTAAATATACTTTGTCGGCCCGTTGTCTCGCACATGATCAGGACGGGGGGCGTGGCTTCCACCGATCAGCAAGGGGGGCGTGGCTTCCACCGACGCTTGTTATTGGAGAATAGAGGACAGTAGAGAGGGGCGGCACAGTGGGGAAGTTGAGTAGGACGCTTGAGACCGCGTCATGATGGCGTGCGGTTGAATGGAGGTGACGCTTGGCTTAGGCTACGCTGATTAAAGTTAACGCAACTAATTATAGCAAAATATGCGTTGTCCTCAAAGTAGATTACTCGACAAATGGATACGTTACGAAATCAACGGGTTCTCTACTTGTCGTCGATCCCGTGAGCCTTGTCCTTGGACAGAGGGACAGTGAAGTTGTTCTGGTTGGCGCCGTCCATCATGCAGTAGGGCTGCTCCCATGGCGTCCCGTTCATCTTCGCATTCTCCGCAGCCGTCTTTAGTTTTGCAATTGCCTTCCGGTCGTTGCTCACGTCCTGCCGACACGAACACGGAGACACAGATCAGCTGCTCCGTGTTCAAGGGTAAGCGCGACAATAATTTCAGCAGCACCGTACGGTGTGCCCACTGCTGGAACCTCTACGCGGGGAGGTGCGGTAGAGAGGGTTCGGGGTGTCTAATATATACTGTACATCCCCGGGTTTGTGCGGAGGAGTCTGTTCAAAAAACATGTTGGGTTGTGATGTCGTCGAATGACGCGGTAAACCACGCAAATAGCGAATACATAAATACGCACCTCCATGTGGTCCTCGTACTCCTTTCTCTTCAGGTTTTTCTCCGCCTCGTCCTGGATGCCTCTGGAGCCGGACTGCGTTCCGAAGATCGCCGACTTGAGGAGCGTGCAGATCTTGCAAAGCATGAAGTCTCCGCTTGGTTTCAACTTGAGATGGGGGAACTCTTGGGCCCATATCCTGATGAAGTACTCGCGCGTGCAGAGGGCTGCGTCCAGTCCCACTAGCTGCCCGTGGAGCTCCTTCCGTGTTTGGCTCTCGTACTCGTCGAACAACTCCTGAGAACATGACATTAGCCGACAAGAGAGGCGTGCATGGATGGTGAATGGAGTGGTTTCCAACCCGCAATTTTGATTGCGGCTGCCAGTAGCAGTATTTACGTACTCCTGCTGTTGTTGCTGTGGCAATGGCGACTCGCCGATAGATAGTGAGTGGTAGAAGAGTACAGCAGTAGGCTTGAATTATAACAAATTAGAAAAAGGCTAAACCATTGGATAGATCGGTCAGCGCTAACTGGTCAACAAATGATACCGGTATAATTTTATCGGGTTACTGCGAGTCGATCCCGTACCTGCGCGATGCTCCACACACCCACCACCACCACCATGGAACAAGCCGGAAGTAAGTACAACGGACAACATACACAACGTAACGTCTATTTTCTATCCTTCCACAAACTGAGGAGGGATAACGTTCCCTCCCGTCACAACCCGAATACATAACACACGCGCAGTACATACGTACAAATAATAATGAAGTGCGTACACATACATACACTTTTGTTCTTGAGGTAGAGATACTTGTCGTCGGAATTCGGCATGTGCTGCGCGAACGTGTCCTGGTAGTGCTGAAGGAAGCCGATGGCCCTGTCCCTCTTGGGGGAATCTCTGGTCTTTTCCACGGGACATCTATAGACGACACATCAACACAAAATAACGAACGATAGGGAGTGACAGCATGCACTAACAGGAAAGACGTCGTGAGCCAATAGGCAAAAGGTCAAGTACAAGTAAGCTGCCCGCTCATCGAATGGACGATCAATGTACAACTAACTGTCGTATGTACGTATTCAGTAGTGCTGCTGCTAGCTGCTGCTGCTGCTGCTGCTGGATGCTGCAATCTCTACAAATAAATTCTGCTGCTGCCGTAGTCTTCGTACTTACATTGTCTATGTCTCTCTGGAGAGCGTAGTGTATGTATGTTCCCCTTGCGTTCCTCCCCTCCCCCCATATGGCTCGTTGACAAAGTATGACAGCAGCTATCTGGCAGGTACTACTGCTGTAGGTAAGTACTTATTTATTTACCAAACGAGGCCCACCACGCTAGCCCACAAACGAGGCCTCGTCACGACCCTCACGGGCGGGCAGGCTAAGAACACATAAGTGGCTCCATCCATCTCACAGCCTACATCTGGCAGACAGTGCCTTCGACCCTTCGACGGCGGTGGTATCTCCTTCTCTCACGGAATCACAAATCTTTGTTTGGACAACGGATGGGCACAACCTGGATTTCCTGCTACTTACTACTACACAGCAGTACAGCAGTACTGCTGCGGCGGCTGCGGATACTGGATTCCTGGACGTGTTCACCTGAAGGAAAGCCAAGAGAACCTGCGAGCAGGACTTGGCTCCCTCGTGACTTCCAAGTGACTTACTAGGTTCGGACGAGGGCATGTGTGGAGCTATGGCAGTGTATGTATTGCTATTTTGTTTGAGTCACCTAGCTGCTGACACGATGACTGTTGGATCTTGGGAGTGTACGATCATCAAATTGGGAGATGCAGCATACCACGATATCCTGGCTTCGGCTGGGCTTGAAATAACCCTTTTGCTGTCCTCCGCTCTTTGCATCAGTGGCTTCCTAGGTTCGGGCGAGGGCATGTGTGGAGCTATGGCCGTGTATGTGTTGCTATTTTGTTTGAGTCATCTAGCTGCTGACACGATGACTGTTGGATCTTGGGAGTGTACGATCATCAAATTGGGAGATGCAGCATACCACGATATCCTGGCTTCGGCTGGGCTTGAAATAACCCTTTTGCTGTCCTCCGCTCTTGGCATCAGTGGCTTCCTAGGTTCGGACGAGGGCATGTGTGGAGCTATGGCCGTGTATGTGTTGCTATTTTGTTTGAGTAATCTAGCTGCTGACACGATGACTGTTGGATCTTGGGAGTGTACGATTATCAAATTGGGAGATGCAGCATACCACGATATCCTGGCTTCGGCTGGGCTTGAAATAACCCTTTGGTTGTCCTCCGCTCTTGGCATCAGTGGCTTCCTAGGCTCGGACGAGGGCATGTGTGGAGCTATGGCCGTGTATGTGTTGCTATTTTGTTTGAGTAATCTAGCTGCTGACACGATGACTGTTGGATCTTGGGAGTGTACGATTATCAAATTGGGAGATGCAGCATACCACGATATCCTGGCTTCGGCTGGGCTTGAAATAACCCTTTTGCTGTCCTCCGCTCTTTGCATCAGTGGCTTCCTAGGTTCGGGCGAGGGCATGTGTGAAGCTGAGATGTGTGTCTTCGTGAAAGAACATGTAGAGAGAGTCGTATTGGCATTCGCATCAAGCGCATTGCGCATTTTTCGAGTCTTGGCCTCCTTCCAGGGACCTTGATTTTTATCCGCTGGCACTGACGTCTTTTAATTGGTCAGCCGGTTAGCGCGGTCGATGCTAATAATAAAAACACACACACAGCGCGGTCGATGCTAATAATAAAGACACACAACCAAGCGCGGTCGATGCTATTAATAGAAACACACACACAACACACACACACACACCTTGTCGCTGATCTAGACGCCGGAGCCTTTTCCGTCCCTTTGCATGAGCATATGAGGCTGTCGGAAACCCTGAAGAACTCCCTGAAGGCTCGATTGCACACAGGGGTGCCCGCCGCGATCATGCTTCCCTGACTTAGCTTCGCGAGGGGGACGTGCTCCGTGACGAACCGCTTGCGGTCTTCCTCTACCGTGAACCCTTTGAAAATGGCCTGCTCCCGTGCCAAGAAGTCCCCGTTGTGGCGAAAGCTGTTATTGTTGTTGTTGTTGCTGCTGCTGCTGCTGTTGTTGTTGCTGTTGCTGGCGCCGCCCTCGTCATCATCCCTCCCCCCCCCGCCCTTGGCGAACAGCTCGATGCAATTCAACCTGCAGCACCGCTGCTGCTGCTGCTGCTGCAGTTGGTCGTTGCTTGTTGCCTTCATGCGCTCCCAACACTCCTGCGCGGATCGTGGTTCCTCCCACTTTCGCTTGGAACGCTTCTGTTTCTGTGGAGCCCCGGGGGTGTCTCCCGAGTCATCCTGTCTCCTGAAAAGGGGAGTCGTCCGTGCCCTCTTCTTGCGCCTCTCTTCCTCCTCGCGCTGCCGGCGCGCTTTGTCCGCTGGGGTATCTTCTTCCCCGAACAGCCATGCCGCAGAATCCGCCACGGGCATGGCTTCGTTGGACGAGTACGTGTGTGTGCCCTTGGTTCCTCGGTTGGTTGCTGTGGCGTGGTGTGTGTGCGTGTTTGGGTTTCTCGAAGTAGAGCTTCCTGTATCGTACCTCTTGCGTCTCGACCCGGAAAGAGAGAGCGGTCGAGCAGTCGACAATTGATGTGTCATCAGAAAGCGGTCGTCTTGATTACAGCGCTCGGCCTTGCGCTTTGTAATCAAATTGACCAGTGGGAGAGGTCGGAGGATTATTTTAATCTTTTTGGAGCCCAGAGAAGTCATTTCGATTACTTCGGAATCTAAAGTAGTCTGAACCGACACGAAAACGTTTCCGCTCAGACCGAAACAAAAATACCAAACTGTCTTGTTGAGCCTGTTATCCGCAGGGGAGATGTCCATATATGCTGTCTGGGAAATCGTGGACACACAACAGGTAGTTTTCTTTGACGCTATGATTCCATTGCTAATCTGTCTTTGACTCTTTTCTCTGACGGAGATGGACTCGTTGTGTTGTATTTGGAAAAATAAAAAAAAAAAAACGCTCNCAACAGGTAGTTTTCTTTGACGCTATGATTCCATTGCTAATCTGTCTTTGACTCTTTTCTCTGACGGAGATGGACTCGTTGTGTTGTATTTGGAAAAATAAAAAAGAAAAAACGCTCATTCTACAACCGATATGATTCGTTTGGAATCGAATCGAAGGGGAAAATCGTCGAAAAGAAGAATATAATCCCAGCGGCCCAAATTTTGGTCGTTACGATCCCGAGGGTAATGCCTGCGCTCCTGAATCGAAGACACCCTATTTCTCGGCCTGTGAGATTAGGGACTCCAGAGGAGAGGTAGGGCAACACCACTGCTTCTATGTCCGATAATCACGTGGAGCACTTCGAATGCGTACGTAGCATTAGACCCGTAGGAGGCCCGCTGATGCCCGTGGCCTCGTGGCGTGCCGACACCCATCAACCAAACGATCGTGCGTCCCCCTCTGGCCTACGTTTGTGTTGTCACCTTCCTCCTCTCTGTCCCCGCCACGTAGGTTCAAGGCTACTCCGACCGACATCATCATGGCCAACAGGCAACGAGGACGAGGCCGTCGTGCTGCTGGTGGTCGTGGTGGTGCTTCGACGTCTTCTGCGGATGACCACGGTGATGATCCGGCAAGCGCAACAAACATCGGCGAGGTCTTGGCTTCGCACTGCGTGAAGGAGTGGGACGTGCCACTAAAGAACATCACGTTGGCCGAGAACAGCAGGCAAACCAGCCCGACCGCGGTGCAGGAAGTCGTCGAGAGCATCCAATCTCATGGATGGGTGGATAGCTTTCCGCGAGTGATGTTCTCGGATCTGACAGAAGGGCAAGAGATGACCGTCGAGCTCGCGGCTACGCTACGTGCCGTCGTCATCGATGGAAATCATCGCTTGGCTGCCTGCAAGGAGGTGTACGGAGAAGATCGGCTCATCAGGTGCACGTGCTACCGGTTCATCGCGGATGGCTTCGCCAGGCAAATCGCCTCTGACGGTGAGATAGAAGAGTGTACTCTCCACCTTGGATGAAACCAACACGGTGTTGGGAAGACGTCTGTATTTTACACTCTTACGAGCAATCCTGCTGCTCTCAAACACATCTTTCGCCTCTCACGCTTCTCCATAGAAATTGGGTCGGATTATTATACTTTGGAGAGTATGGTGTGTGTGTGTAGCAGTCCAGGTGTCAGACGATAATGTTACCACGGCAGCAGCAGCAGCTGCAGCAGCAGCAGGAGCAGCAGCAGCAGCAGCAGCAACGAAGAGATGAGCACGTCGCTGCTCGCGCGCCTCTTCACGTGCGGAATTAGCCGAATTAATTGTCTATACCACGAAAAACAAGCAACACTGCAAGAAGACTAGCATACGATGTAGTCTACCCTTTTGAGCTACTTCAATGAATAACACCATCGTTGGTGTACTGCGGTACAGCAGCAGGTCCTGGCACAACGACACGGTAGTGACGGTAGTGACTCCTCAATCAACAACGCACCCACACATTTCCCATGGATCGGTTATTCATATCCTGGGCCACCGCTGCCGCTGCTGTACACCCCAGTGTGCAACGTCACGACGGCCACGTTCCAAGCGCGGACAATCTACGACCAGCTCTATTTCTACAATAGGATGATGACGTCGCTGATGGCCCAGGAGAGCGAGTCATCATCAGCTCGCCGGCGGCCTTCTAATAGTCGTTCGAAACCGTCTGTCACCGCGGCTAAGCTAGCGACATGCTGGAAGGGGGTGAGTGCGACTGACACATTATTTTGGTGATGATACTCTCCATATTTCTGGTAGGTGTTTCTGCCTGTACGCTGACGTCGGCGACAGGCCATGTTCTTACTGTACAAACACCAGGATTTTCGTGTTATAACTTTGTTTTCTGTGCTTTTTGCTGCAATATTCAGGCTGGTAGCCAGGCACCGGCAGCCAACACCCTGCGCCAGTGGATTTCTATCGTCAACGACACGAGCCAGGGAGCACTGGTGGCGCTTCGTGCTCTGACGGATCAACGCGTTCCAGGTTACCAAAGCATCACCAAGGCCTTCCTGGCCGACCCCCGCGTGCGGGAGTTGAGAGAAGGGCAGCCGCAAACCCAGGCCCTCCTTGTCGACATTTACGCGAGGTACCCAATATGGGAGGCAACGAGTAAGACCAGCCCAGCGTCAATTTATTAACAGGCTTCGTTGTTCGTGGTTGACATCCTCTGCAAATAACTGTATTGCTGTCGGTACGGTAGTGTTTTTGTCAAAGAAAGTTTCTACGCTGCCATGTAGATCACTCGTGTATACAATAAGCGGACGATCAGTGCCAGAACGCACACACATACTCCTAGATTAGAACCCCACCGTGTGGTTTGGGTACATACTTGTGCAGGATGCCGAAGACGTCCAAGAAAGGAGAGCGCGAGGGGTTGGACGAGATAGGCTGGGCGTTGGCTGGGGCGAAGATGACGGCGTCTTGGGTCGAGGGTATTGAGCACGTAGTGCCCAGGGACCAATGGTCAGACAAGCTGAAGGGGTGAGTGCAGCATCAACGTAGATTGGGTCCTGGCACTCGGGCAGTTTTGTCCTTTCGGTGGCTGTCCATGATTGGTAGGGGCAACAACGACAGAAAGAAGACGACGAACGTTCACCAACCTCGACCGCATTCGATATCTTCCCGGGGTTCACACGAACAGGACCGTCCGCGACTTCGCGTTCGTGAAGACCGGCCACTACGCTAACTACGTCAAGCCACACCAACTTGAGAGGGAGGCGGAGGTACGCGAGCTCCGCGAGTCGCTTCCTCCGCACGTCAAGGACCTCGACGAAGATGTAGTGCTGGCCATTCGCTCGAAGCTACATCCCAGCATCAGGAAGGTGAACGCAGTACAATGTAGGGCGTTTGCGTTTGCTTTGTTCGCCTAAGCTTGCTTGCAGCATATTTCTTTGGGGTTCGAGTGCTGTACAGGTTATGATGGATGGGCGCAGCCAGCCCAGCAGTAGTTACTATGTGTTTTTCTTGCTGTTTTGCATATTCGCACACCTTCATTCCCCCCTGCCCGTTGTTGGGACGGGTTTCACTAGCACATCTGCAATCACTCGGATAGGGGCGAGCGAGGAGGGATGGTCGCGTTTCTCCGCGCAAACTATTACAGGTGGGATATAGTCGCGGGTGGAAGGCCAAAGTTTTGTTGCTTTCTGTTGGTTCGTCGTATGGCAGGTCATGCACGAAGACCTCAACTTTCGCCCGATGCTCGTCGAGCACGAGGGGCTGTACGAAAGCGCTTTGAACAAGGTCAGAAGCTTGAAGCTGCAAGTCACTCAGCCAGTGCAACCACGTCCACGAGAACCCGTCGGCACCAACAACAGCGAGGGTCTTGGCTGCACCGTCTGCAAAGCACCAACCTCTTCGAGGTGAGGACCAGGGAGTTAGAGGATGAATGATCACGTCTGTTCAGAACACGCCTATATGCGGCCTGTCCGCTCGCGTGGCCGACCGCCGCAAACTCACCGCTAGCTTACGACGCTGGCATCCCATGTCCGGTGTGACCCTTCATGTCGACTTTAACACCGGTTCGTGTCCATCTTACCATTCATTGAATATTTTCGCGCGGCGTCCATGTGTCACGCCATGTACAAAGTACGTGTTCTTGTGCAAGACGCCAGTGTTTGAATATCGCCGTCCTGTTGACGCTTGTTGTCCCTCGTCCCCATTCCTCTTGGCTCCCCTCG
>CACKRE030001394.1:11402-21567 GCA_902602495.3 Ectocarpus sp. CCAP 1310/34 | reverse complement strand
CGCGTGGTCAATGGTCTAACCGCCAAGGCATGCAAAACATAAGAGTACGCCCCCCCCGCCCCCCCCGGTCGTGTGTCAATACTGCTGTAGATCGATTCCTACAACGCGGCGGTGAAGACGTGGCAGCTTCTGTGGCAACTTCTCAACGACGCCGTGGAGGAGGACACCCTGTACACCCTCGTCGAACCCGCCAGCGAGGAAGCGAAAGCCGAAAAGGTGCGAACTGCTGCTGCTGCTGTACGTAGATCTGTCTTGCAGCATGTACATTCATACGTACATGCTGCAGGACCATCCTGCTGCGCCGCACGTTGACACCTTTGCACAATAACCGGTCGCCCCGGTGGTCTAGTGGGTAGCCTCGTAGCCTGCTAAGGGCCAGGTCATGGGTTCGAGTCCCGACAGAGTGAGTTTTTTCTCGCTTAAATAATCCTGGTCTCCGTTGGAAGCGACGCGTTGCAAAGCTCGTTGTTAGTAAACTTGATCGACTTCATAAGTCGCGAGGGAAGGGATTGCTGTACCCTTCTCGCGATAAAAACATCTCAGGCAGGAACTGCAGGAGGGGGTCCAACCCCCCCCTCCTTTGTGACCCCGGTTGGGTCGTCTAGCTGGTAGAAGTGGAGGATAGGGGCCAGAGGGGCAGACGACAGAGTCCAATGATGGGAGAAAAACAAACAAAAACAAACAAAAACCTCTGCGAGGCCGCCGGTGGTCCGATGCAGTTTCGTGCTTGGTGCGGTGTGTATCGAGCACCGGGCACATGCCAACCGAAACCAACGGAAGTCAACGCTGAGGATGGTTGCTACTGAAGCGTCACGCACATAGCCGCAGCGTTTTCTGGGTCCTGAGGCTGGCCTTCCTTCTCAATCTCCTTCGTATAACCCGTCCGTACCTTACATTTCACACCGAAGTACAGCAGTGTCTACGTGAACAGTGTTTGGCGTTTTTTAGATGACGTTAGGGTTTATGAAGAGTTTGTTGTGCTCGATTCGGTTTTTTTTTCTACGGATAACGATGTCTGCTTTTGGAGATTCTTGAGAGAAGAAGCACGCACAATGAACCATTGGTTTCTCTCCCACTATGAGACCATGCCCTTCCATTGGTCAACCGGTTTGTGCAACTGAGGGTATCCTGTGTAACATTACAAGTTTTTTGTCCTTGACAGCGGCATGTTTCAGGATGGAGGGCTAGCTCTATATCCTCCCCTTGCTCCCTCGGTGCTACTAATACTGCTGCAGGCTGTCGGGCTATGTACATGCCGCCTATTTTACTGATATTAGCAGGAAGCTGTGCCGACGACACTAATAAAGGGTCAGCCGTGCTTCGTACCCTCTTCCCATCACCCCGGCTAGTGCAGGCGTACACGATTACGCGTCCGTGGTTTGGAGTGCCCCACCTCTTCTCTGCCTCAACATCCCGAATTGGTGCACATAAGTCTAATTAATTATGCACCACAGGAACAAAGGCGACCTGCTCAAACAGGAAAAGCCAAGAATATATTGCGAAAATAGAGCGCATTCCATAAGAGCAGGGAGCTGTGGTATAATGGTTAGAATTGATCCCTGTCACGGATCAGATCCGGGTTCAATTCCCGGCAGCTTCGTTATTCGTTTTCGTGTGCCGCGAGTCATCCTGTAGTCGCACTCGCCTGCAGAAGATACACTAGTTTTTTTTGACTGCAAAACAATCTCATCTCTATTATTCGGACAAGAGAGTCCAGGATAAATATGCTGCTTCCTCTGTATCTTAAGTCTATATGTCTGATAGGTTTATACGCCGCCTTATCGGTGTCCGATCTGTTTTTCGTTTTTTTTGTTGAATTCTACGGCGTTTTTTGAGCAAGAAAACATTTTTTTTTTTTAAAGCTGGTGCTTGAACCATGCCACTAAACGAATGGAAAACCTTGAGTCGGCCCGAAAACGGCCATATTTCGCCCTTTTCCGGGGGGTGGGGTACGTGGGGCATTGAGCCTAACCCCTCCCCCCCCAAAACCAAGAACTATTCCCAACCCTAAAGCTAACCCCGCCTAGACTCAGCCATCCACAATACGTCCCCCATACTAAAACCATATTGATAGTGATCCACACACTAAATTCAAGACATTTTGGGGGCCCACACTAAAACCAAGACACTTGGGGATCCCACACTAAAACCAAGACACTTGCGGGGCAAAAAAACAACAGAGTAGGGCCCGAATCCCCCCCCCCCCTCTACTCAGCGACCCACATCGCGCCCCCCTATACTCAATGCAGTATAATAGTGGCCCCACACTAAAACTAAGACACTTGGGGGTTCCACACTAAAACCAAGACACTTACGGGCAGGAAAAGTGTCTGTTGATGTCGGTGGGCCCAGCGCACCCTTGCTTGGGTATCCGTACTTGGCCCGGCGGAATAGCCAGCGCAGCCTCCACTACAATTGCAATGCGACGGCCCACTGAAAGCTCGCCGCCCTTGGGGCGATGTGGGGGGGTACTTGGGGGCGTATCCATCGTTTGCATAGTGTGTGGGGGGTGATAATCACGACTGATCTCACGAATACTAAAAAAATTCTCAAAAAAAATCTCAAAAAAAATCTCAAAAACGTTCTACAAAAATGTCGCAAAACAGGCCAAAATGGGCATAATTTGAGTGTATAACACGGTCTTTGATTTTTTTTTTTGGTCAGCTTTGCATATGTCTTGCCTTTCCAACGCACCCAGCCAAAGGCTAAACGTCAACGTGTAAGTATCTTTACTACTACACGCACATACCAGACCAGACTTATGATACAGAGGAAGTATACTCGTTTCGTCCATGAGCAATAAATTACTATTATTAGCGTCATATGCTGGTTGATGCGGACGTCAAATTACGAAGTTCACGTTTATCTACGCGTCCCTGCGCGCCCTCATTATAATAGTAGTGCCCCAACCCTTCCCCTGTCTCAACATCCCGAAATGTCATACAGCAGGTATTCAGCGAAATGCCGATAATTTGTACTCCGAAACAAATAAACTTGATATAACGATCTTGCTCCAACAAGGGAACCGACGACAACCTGCTCAAACAGGAAAAAGTGTGGAGTATATGGAGAAAGTGTATCGACTCATGTACCGAACGGGGAGCTGTGGTATAATGGTTAGAATTGATCCCTGTCACGGATCAGATCCGGGTTCAATTCCCGGCAGCTTCGTACTTCGTTTTCGTGTGCCGCAAGTTCATCCCCGAGTGTCACTCGTCCACTCCAGTAAACACACTATTTTTCTTTGACTACGAAACAATCTCATCTCTATAATCCGGACAAGAGAGTCCAGGATAAATATGCTACACTCGTTTCGTCCATGAGCAATGGATTAATAATAGCGTCATATGCTGGTTGGTGCGGACGTCAAATTACGAAGTTCACGTTTACGCGTCGTTGCGCGTCCGCATTGTATTAGTAGTGCCCCACCCCTTCACCTGTCTCACCATCCCGAAATGTCATACAGCAGGTATTCAGCGAAATGCCGATAATTTGTACTCCGAAACAAATAAACTTGATATAACGATCTTGCTCCAACAAGGGAACCGACGACAACCTGCTCAAACAGGAAAAAGTGTGGAGTATATGGAGAAAGTGTATCGACTCATGTACCGAACGGGGAGCTGTGGTATAATGGTTAGAATTGATCCCTGTCACGGATCAGATCCGGGTTCAATTCCCGGCAGCTTCGTACTTCCTTTTCGTGTGCCGCGAGTTCATCCCCGAGTCTCACTCGTCCACTCCAGTAAACACATTATTTTTTTTTGACTACGAAACAATCTCATCTCTATAATCCGGACAAGAGAGTCCAGGATAAATATGCTACACTCGTTTCGTCCATGAGCAATGGATTAATAATAGCGTCATATGCTGGTTGGTGCGGACGTCAAATTACGAAGTTCACGTTTACGCGTCGTTGCGCGTCCGCATTGTATTAGTAGTGCCCCACCCCTTCACCTGTCTCACCATCCCGAAATGTCATACAGCAGGTATTCAGCGAAATGCCGATAATTTGTACTCCGAAACAAATAAACTTGATATAACGATCTTGCTCCAACAAGGGAGCCGACGACAACCTGCTCAAACAGGAAAAAGTGTGGAGTATATGGAGAAAGTGTATCGACTCATGTACCGAACGGGGAGCTGTGGTATAATGGTTAGAATTGATCCCTGTCACGGATCAGATCCGGGTTCAATTCCCGGCAGCTTCGTACTTCGTTTTCGTGTGCCGCGAGTTCATCCCCGAGTCTCACTCGTCTACTCCAGTGGACACATTATTTTTCTTTGACTACGAAACAATCTCATCTCTATTAGTCCGACAAGAGAGTCCAGGATAAATATTCAGGGTAGTCCTCGGGAAAATTCCCGAGGTTTTTTCCCGTCGTATAGGCCGGTCCCGGTACTCCGCGGGAATACCGTCATAGTTCGCAATACCTTGAACCGCCAAAAGTGGTACCGTCAAAAAAACGAAGTACCGTCAACCGCCAAAAACAGCATATTGATTATTAGTGAAGTTGAGAGCGAAGCATCTGATTGAGAGCGAGATTGCGCGATTCGCTGCAGCTGGGCTACTGCTGAGAGGTGGAGCTTGCTGTGTAGCTTGAATTCAAGGGCCAGTCCGTAGCTACAAGCAGATACCCTGGTCATCCTGTGGGAGTATCTCGATGTGGAGATACAGCGGCGAGCAGAAGCTACACCAGAGCCCACCGCCCGAGGCCAACCGTCTTGCAACAGTTTGAGGCAGGAATAGTCAATCTGGGGAAATCTAGCAACTTGTCTAGCTGCTAGCTGCAGCATCTGATGACGATGACACGCATATGCTCGTGACGCTGCTGATGAGACCTTCAATTTGCGCCGCTTCTTAGAAGAGCCCGCCCCCTACTTCCCAAGAAATGGCAAGAGGCGTCTGGACCCGAATTTTATTTTTTTGGCTCTCGCTCTCAATTTCATGCTTCGCTCTCAATTTCACCAATATGTTGTTCAAAGAATTGGGCCGGCCCGCACTTAAGAACCTCCTCTATTGGGCGAGGCTCAGCTGCCCCAACCCGGGCACCAGTTCTTATTTGCCAAGTTCTTATTTCGTCGTCCATTCTTCTCCACAAAGGAGCGTTCTTGTACTTGCAGTATTTTAACATCATTTGCTATATGGTCGGCTGTCAACCATGAGCAACACTAGTACGGCTGTCGATACAACAAAATACCAAGGCATGGAGCAGCAACTGTCAACCTTCTTGGTCCACAAGGGTGACGTTGGTCCTGCGTACCCTTCCTGATCTACTAATGCTCTCAAGCGAAACCGCAATGGGGAACACTGAAAATGAAACGTGTCCCTTGCAAGTAGAGTGACAAATTTACGTGTCCCATGCATCCAGGTGACAACGGCAAATACCGGAAATGCCGAAATGCCGCCAAAATTCCACTGAACCAGAATTCTTCCCTTCAAAGTGTCAGCCAAGTATGCACATGAAGGAGCGCACACGCAGCCATTCGTCTGAGCTACTCCCCCACCTCTCCTTGTTTTCGGAGCTAGCCGGCAATTCGGATCCAGCCGTTGTGCGATACGTAATCATCTCCGTTAGGATTTGAGGAGNGGTCTGGGGTTGAGAGATGTCTGCGAACGAGGCAACGGGAAACACAAGAAGTTAGGGTGTCACGTCGCCAAACTCAACCTGAACTTATCATAATTTGAGTGTAGCCGTGCACGGAAACAAGCTAACGTCAACATGAAGGACGTCGTCATCAACAAAAAGCAGATGAAGAGTTGGTTTTGTGCAAAACAAACTTACCGCCGTCGTCTTCATCGCTGGAGTCAATGCCCTCTATGAGCGTCTCACGTCCTCCATCGCCCTCCTCCGCCCGCCCCTCAGGCTCATCGTTGCCGTTCTCCGAACCTTGTTCGTCGTCGCTACTGTCTTCACCATCAGCAAAGGTATACGGCTTGTCCAAACCCTCCAAGGTGATTCGATCATCGCCCNTTCATCGCTGGAGTCAACGCCCTCCATGAGCGTCTCACGTCCTCCATCGCCCTCCTCCGCCCGCCCCTCAGGCTCATCGTTGCCGTTCTCCGAACCTTGTTCGTCGTCGCTACTGTCTTCACCATCAGCAAAGGTATACGGCTTGTCCAAACCCTCCAAGGTGATTCGATCATCGCCCGAGCCGTCCACGGTCATGGCCATCCCGCACTTTTCGAAAAGACGGTATCGGTACGCCTGTTGGATGTTGAGTCTTGCCATAGCCGCTCCCATCCACTGGGTGATCAGGACGCGCCGATTAGAAGCTGTCAGCGACGCGGTTTCCCACCTCTCGAGGTTGTCCGACTGCTCGAGCCATATGTCCATCTGCCTCCCGACTTCCACCTTGAGAATCGTCCGGCTCCTGCATCAACTGGCTGCACCTCGTCCGTTCACTTCGAAGGGCCATACCAGGCGAGAGTGTTGCAGTGCTTCGCAAGATACTCGTTGAACTCGTCCGTGGTCTGCGCGTGCAGGTTGTCCATGATAAGAATTGACCTCGCCTTGGGGAGCTCACCCCGCCCGCGCATCACGCTTTCCTCGGGGGCACCCAGGGGCACGACGCGTGCGTACAATGCCCACCCCCCCCCTCTAAAAATATGCAAATGTTGATATGTGGGGTATGTACCCCTCCCAAATCCAATACTCTGTACTCAGGGATCACTTCCCCCTCTTCCCTCCCTCCCCCTGCGAGTATTCTTATCTGGCAGCCGCTGCATTGCTGTCGTTCTTATTTGTAGCAGCAGTTTTGAACCTCAGGTGTGTGTTCTTGTTTCTAACAGGGCGTGCAGCTGAGCACGTGTTCCTATCGGTAAATTGTTAAGTTTGGATTTTTTGAGCATGAAACTCTTAAGTGCCATATTCTTCAGTGCGGGCCGGCACTGTACCGTCATTTTTNCCTCGGGGGCACCCAGGGGCACGACGCGTGCGTACAATGCCCACCCCCCCCCTCTAAAAATATGCAAATGTTGATATGTGGGGTATGTACCCCTCCCAAATCCAATACTCTGTACTCAGGGATCACTTCCCCCTCTTCCCTCCCTCCCCCTGCGAGTATTCTTATCTGGCAGCCGCTGCATTGCTGTCGTTCTTATTTGTAGCAGCAGTTTTGAACCTCAGGTGTGTGTTCTTGTTTCTAACAGGGCGTGCAGCTGAGCACGTGTTCCTATCGGTAAATTGTTAAGTTTGGATTTTTTGAGCATGAAACTCTTAAGTGCCATATTCTTCAGTGCGGGCCGGCACTGTACCGTCATTTTTCAAAACCGCCGAAAAAGTACCGGCAAATTCGGCGGTACCGTCAACCGCCAAAAGTGGTACCGTCATATTGCAGTACCCGTCAAAAATGTACCGTCATGCTGCGGTACCGTCAAAAAAGTACCGTAGAAATAACGAAGTACCGTCAACCGCCAAAATAGTACCGTTTTACTGCGATACCGTCAAAATGTATCGACAGGAGTCCGCCAGCATCATTTGCTGGTCATTTTTTTATTTGTTGACGTGTCGAGAGAGGAACTGCAGTTCAACTCCGGCATCCTGTTGTTTTTTGTCTTTTTTCTGCTTTTTCTTTTTTCTTTGTTTGACTTCGTTTGGTTCTATCGAGCTGGTTTGTTGCTTTTCGGGAGAACCTGTTTTCTGCTTTGTGGCCTTTGGCGTTGATGGTCGCAAGACCACGGCCTGCAGCCACACACGCACACACGCGGTCCCAGAGCCTCCGGCGTTGTAGGCGGGTGTGGGAAGCGTTCCCCGTTCTCCTTTTATTTTATTTTGATCGGTCTCCTCGACGCTCTTTTTCGTTTGGTGCGGTAGCTGGTCTTTCTTTCTATCATTTTGTTTCTCTTCCGAGTGGTTTTTGTACCCTACTTTTTTCTGTTTCTTCGTGGGGTCGTGTATGCCGGGTTTTGAGACCACGGGCTCCCCATCTTTCTTTTTTAGAGCTAATGTGAGAAACAACAAACAACAACAACAAGAGTGCGTGCGGTCCAGCAGAACCAGATAGATGGCAGCTGTACAGGGGAAGTCCGGCAGTGGTAACAACTGTAGTGTCGAGGGTGCTGGTGCTACTGGCGATTCGTTGGGTGGGAATGCAAGTGAACCGGCCGCATCGATCTGTCCGTCTGTTTTCTTTTCGTGTTGTATGTTTCCGCGTGGCTGCTCAGTATTTCAGTTTCTCAATTTGACGATCTGATCATATCTCGATGGCGTGGTCTTCGAAGGAAATACCGTCAACCGCCAAGCACCGGCATTACCGTCATTTTGTAGTACCGCCGAACAGGTACCGTCAAATAACGGAGTACCGTCAACCGCCAAAAGTGGTACCGTCATATTGCGGTACCGTCAAAAAAGTACCGTCATACTGCGGTACCGTCAAAAAAACGAAGTACCGCCAACCGTACAAAAAGTACCGTCATTTTGCAAAATCGCCGAAAAAGTACCGGCAAATTCGGCGATACCGTCAACCGCCAAAAGTGGTACCGTCATATTGCGGTACCGTCAAAAAAGTACCGTCATACTGCGGTACCGTCAAAAAAACGAAGTACCGCCAACCGTACAAAAAGTACCGTCATTTTGCAAAATCGCCGAAAAAGTACCGGCAAATTCGGCGATACCGTCAACCGCCAAAAGTGGTACCGTCATATTGCGGTACCGTCAAAAAAGTACCGTCATACTGCGGTACCGTCAAAAAAACGAAGTACCGCCAACCGTACAAAAAGTACCGTCATTTTGCAAAATCGCCGAAAAAGTACCGGCAAATTCGGCGATACCGTCAACCGCCAAAAGTGGTACCGTCGAAAAACGAAGTACTGTCAAACCGCCAAAAAACTACCGTCATTTTGCAAAATCGCCGAAAAAGTACCGGCAAATTCGGCGATACCGTCAACCGCCAAAAGTGGTACCGTCGAAAAACGAAGTACTGTCAAACCGCCAAAAAACTACCGTCATTTTGCAAACCGTCCCGTTTTGTGTCCGTCAAAAAAACTGGTACCGAGGACTACCCTGAATAAATATGCTGTACTTGTTTCGTCCATGAGCAATGAATTAATAATAGCGTCATATATATGCTGGCTGGTGCGGATGTCAAATTACGAAGTTCACGTTTACGCGTCCTTGCGCGTCCGCATTGTATTAATTATTAGTAGTGCCCCAACCCTTCCCCTGTCTCAACATCCCGAAATGTCATACAGCAGGTATTCAGCGAAATGCCGATACTATGTACTCCGAAGCAAATAAATTTTATATAATAACGACCTTGCTCCAACAAGGGAGCCGACGACAACCTGCTCAAACAGGAAAAAGTGTGGAGTATATGGAGAAAGTGTCTCATTCGGTTCATCGAACGGGGAGCTGTGGTATAATGGTTAGAATTGATCCCTGTCACGGATCAGATCCGGGTTCAATTCCCGGCAGCTTCGCATATTCTGATTTCCCTTGTTTTTTTTGTTGTTGCGATCTTTCGAGTCGTGGTCCCTGCCTGGTGCGTTACAACTACAGCTACATGTTGCACGTCGGCGATTTCGTCTGTTCGCTATGACGAGGTCTAGAGCAGGTGGCCCTATTAAGCCCCACTTAAGCCACCCTGTGCGGAACAAGCTGGTACTTTGTCAACATGTTGAACCAGAGTACAATCGAGGTATTGAGCGAAAGCCAAGATCAGTACCTGACTGAGTGTAGAAAAAAAAAACGAAAACAGAGTCAGTACAATAGACCTACATCGTTCCTCGAAGCTGAAAAAACGGAAAATACCACCCCCCGCCAATTAAGCCCCATTTCACCAATTTCCTAATAACTCATGATATTAAACGAGTTACGAGTTTTCCTTTGATAGCGATGATTTTTTTTTTTGTCTTCACTTCAAATCAGCGCTCACGGCACTATAATAGTGCCGTTTACTCCAACCCGTGGTCACACAGAAGAGCCCCTCTTTACCCTCCCCTCCTGCGGTACTTTGCCTTCGAATTTTAATGCGAGTAGAGAGACAGCACTCTCTTCCCATTGTGTACACACGAACTAGCGCTATCCACTGACAATGGTTGTTTGTGTGTGTACTTGGCAGGATACGAATCTCCGAGATCTCCGGGGGTTACGCAGATAGATATTGTACATGATGGGTGCGATGGACTTGACGCGTAGGCTCTGCTTGCCTGCCCATGTATCTC
>CACKRE030001391.1:1367-15393 GCA_902602495.3 Ectocarpus sp. CCAP 1310/34 | reverse complement strand
GGTCAATGGTCTAACCGCTAAGACATGCAAAACATAAGAGTACGCCCCCCCCCCCCTGTGCCAAGATTCCCCCCCCGGTGTTTACCATCGGGGTTGGGTTCTTGTCGCTTGGCAACGACGTTGTATAACAAGCCAAATCACTTCGTGAGCTCGGCAACCAGGTTACCGTTTTTTCTTTTTACCTCTTTTTTTTTTGGCGGTAACCGTAGTGGTGGTCGAATAGATCATGTTGTGCGGGGTCGAGAACCCTCACTTCGCGCAAGGGGGATGATCGCACCACGTTGTGTTAAAATGGTCAAGCACCCTCGAGGCAGCTACACAGAGCTTACAACTGTCTCTGAAAGTGAAAGCACCAGAAAATAAATTAATTCATACGCAGCTGTCATCCGTACGCAAGGAAGTAAGCACAAGATGCCGAACACCCTTAGCAGGATGCAGCGCACCCTTCATGCGACTCGCCGAATATCTCACGACGCTTCGCGCTTCGTGATGTGAAAGCCTGGCCCGGTTAGAACCCGGCGTGCTCCGTCCCGGCAATGTAGGGATTCGAGGTCGATGGTCTAACGACTACGGCATGCACGACTATGAGTACACCCCCCACCTTAGCAAAATGCTCGAGAGGTTTGTGGTCGGTAAAAATGCGAAATCTCGTACCCCACAAGTAACCGCGAAGGCGCTTGATACACCACACGATGCCACTGCCTCGAGATCGAGGGTAGTCCTGTGGCGTTCTGTGTCCGAAGTAGCCCGACTGATGAAGGCAATTGGGCGAATGGAACCATCTGGCTGTTCTTGTTCGAGAGTCCCACTAAACCCATCGCGACTAGCATCACAGTAAAGATGAAAAGGTCGCGAGCCGTCTGAAACGGCATCCCAATCTGGATAAACCAAAACAGGGGAATTGGCCAACTCAGCTGATAAAACGCGAACGGCTTGCTCCATGGAAGGGGTGTCAATAAACTTCTCCTGCTTCTTGAGTAGAGTAGTCAGAGGTCGAATGCGTTTAGCCATGTTGGGGAGGAACTTACAGTAGTAGCTGAGACCACCGAGAGGGAGCGTACTTGCTTGACATCCCTGGGCATAGGCATTTTGGTGAGGGCCGAAACCTTGACACCGTTAGGCCCAACGCCGTCAGGGGAGATGGTGTGTCCGAGGAAGTCTGCTTCAGTAGCGCCAATAGTAGCTTTCGGAGGCGTGAGTTTCAAGTTGTGCGTACGCAAGCGTTCAAAGAGTGCGCGCATGGTACCAACATGAGTAGCAGGGGTGTCATCAAAGATGATTAAATCATCCAAGTACGATGCAACACCGCGGAGAGTTCTGATGACTTCGTTGACAACTTTGCAAAACCACCCAGGGGCAGCCGAACTGCCTTGAGGCATCTCAACCACTCGAAAAGCCCGGAAGACGTCACGAATGCCGTCGAAGGGATTGTATCGCGGTGCACCGTGATTTGGTGGAACGAAGATTTCATGTCGAAAAGGGAATAAATTTGCCCTTTCAACAACTTGTCCAAAGTATCATCGACTCTAGGAATCGGAAGCTGACTCAAAGCACAAAGCTTGTTGAGCTTGCAACGATCGACGGTGATGCGAACACCACCAGATTTCTTCGGTATGACTACCAAAGGGCTCGAGTGAGGCGAGGTCGAATGTTGGATCAAACCTGCGGCAAGATATTGGTCAAGGATCGCGTCAACTTGTTTCACCACCGGGGGATTAACGCGGTAGGGGCGAGAGGTGACGGGTGCGCTGCCAGGAGCTGCAAGCTTAAAAGGAAAAAGCGAACAAGATCCAAAGTCGGTCGGAGAACTCGAAAACACATCATGGTATTCGCACAAAACGTTACCAAGCTGAGTAATGACATCGGGAGCCCAACCCGGGCCGTGGAGATTAAAAGTAATCTCACGGAGATGGCAGGGGAGCTTATCCCAGGCTTGGGAGAAACTTTGACGCTGCCATCCGTTGCGGACAGATCGTGAGCACATGCAGTGGCACCACAAGTGTCATGTTGGGCTAAAGTAAGCTCACCGAAGACACAGTCACCAGGACGTTTCGCACGCAAAGTACGGTAAGAACGGTCACTAAACCGCATCCAACTATCTCTGCCGAGGACGTATGCCCAAACAGCAAGAAAGGAAGTAGGAAGGTTCTTACGGAGAAACTGAACACTCAAACGAACAATGGTCGAAGTTTGAAGCGGCGCAGATTTCCCAAAACCACCCCAACAGCGAGATTGGGTGTGTTTCTCAGACATCGTTGAAGCAGCCGAAGCGGCTTTCATGGATTCCCATTCAGAAGCACTAATAAAAGACTGCGGATAACCCGTATTCAAAAGAGCGATACACCCAAACTGCACAGAGGCCGAACCACTGTGGAGGAGGATTCTGGTGGTGAAAGAGTCGTTATTGATGGTGACAACACCACCAACCAAATCCGGACCTTGCTCTGGGAGCGAGGAGGAGGACGACGGGATGTATTCTGACGACAAGGCCCAACAGGCGGTGTCGTGATCCGACGGGACATTCGGAGCGTATTGTGAAAATGACGCGAACCGGTCGGTCGATGGAGGGCACGAAGTCGTCCGAAGGCGCTGGTATGTGGAAGGGTTAACTTCATACACCGCAGAATGAAGGGACGACGTTGGAACGTGGTCGGTCGGAGGCAGCAAACGAGAGCTGCGCTCGGGAGGCGGGGCACGGGGTCTTAAAAGGCTGCGTACGTTCTGTAGGGCGGTGCCTAACAGGTTGAGGCCGCGCCATCTAGATGTGCATCCAGCGTCAGGATGATCGGTCCGGAGGCCAATGCCCCAAACACGGTCGTAAGGACTGGCTTCGGCAAGAATTTTGTCACCAGATCCGAGGAGATGATTTCGTCACTCGGAATTTTGACTAAATATTGCGTAAGAGCCAGTGAGCACAATGTTTTCGCGTTCTTGTTCAAAAAGAGATTGGTCGAAACCACGGACCTCACGGCCAAAGTTTTTGTGTAAGTCAGGGTCTGAAACTCGCATGATGTTCTGCAAAGCACAGCGATCTCCGAAAAGACGGGCTTTTTTTGCAGCGAAAAATTGTTCGGCACAAGAGTAAACAACGCCATCGACCGTGAAGGTCGACGGTGTCCATCGGGAAAAAGGGGAGGGCGGCTTCCAAAAGAAAACCATGTCTGGAATACAATACTCGGTGGACGGGTCGAAAATGGCCGAAGCAACAGAGGCCGGAGCGCCCTGAGTGCTGTTAGTCGAAGCTGGAGTCGCAGCTGAAGATGCGGAGTCATGATGGACAGTATGCACATCCATGGGGGTGGTCCTTGTAACAGCGGGAACCGACGAAGAATCGACTTGAGTCGGATTGTTCGTATTTGGGCCAGCAACACTGGGCTGGGTGCACCCTAATTCTGAACCTGAAGAAACGCCTCGTAAGGTTTTCGTTAACAGGTCGCTTTCGCTGGGAACGGCTGCCAAAGCCGGGTTAGTTGAAGAACTGAACCGAGCATGGCGCTCCTGGCTATTCCCCCGTGACAAGGTACGCGAGACCGCCGGCTGTTCGGAGGTCACTTCGGGGGCGTCCTCCCGAAGCGGTGGTGTCAACACTGTCGACGTCGGTCGCAGCAGCCTAGCAGTGAGTGCCGTTGTGCGAGCGTGGGTCGGAGAAGGTGGGGCTTGTAAAGACCACCCACGGTCGAAATGTCGCGTGGCGGAATCTGAGGATGTCCGGTGGTCGGAACCAGGGGGACAAGGCGATTCGAAGCCAGACGAATTTGACCCTAAAACTTGCCGGTCGGAACCAGTCAAGTTAGCTATCGGTGCAACAGTCGAAGGCGGACCTTCAACGGAAGCGAGCATAGACGAATTGAGCGTATCCGAAGAAGCACCTGAGGCAATCAATTCGGGCAATTCTTCATCAATCGTCCAAAGGTCATGGCTACTGCCGATCCTATCTGCAGACGACGGGGGGAGCGAACGAGAGGTGCTCGACGAACGAGGAGAACTCTTTGGCCCCGAAGGTCCAACGGGTCTGTTCCCACACCTCAAGACAGCACTCACGTCAGACTGATTAGTTTCCGACGAAGCAGCAATCCGACGAGGCGAGGGTGCAGAGGTTGCAGACGATAAGTACGATGGCGAAGGTGGGATGTGAGCATTTGGCTGAAGACCGACCTGATCGACACTTGAAGAAACAGCGTGTACCTGAGTACCGCTGTCATTGGATAGCACCGAAGTGCGAAAGCGCGTAGGGAGAACATTTACTGAAGTATTGTTGTGGTTGCTTAGGACCGAAGTGCTAGAGGCAACAGAGCGCGCAGGGAGAACATGTGCCGAAGTATTGTTGTCGTTGCTTTAGACCGGAGTGCTGGAGGCAACTGAGGGTGACACACGCGTGTCTTGTGCTGAGCGAGACGAAGTTTCGGAAAATGCTGGAGGCAGTCGGAGGGAAGGAGCCGAACCACCGTCGGGGAGTCATCCGGTACGTGAACGGCCGCCATTGTGGAAGTTGCCAGGCTGGCGTGCGTTGTGATTGTTCGAAACCATGACGCCGGGCGAGGGACCAGTGTGAGCATGCGATTGGGGTTGATAGACGAACAGAGCACCAGGGTGGTGGGTGTTGCCAGACGTCTGTTGTGTATGATGATGGTTATCCGCGAAATGTCCCGCGGTTTGACCACCATGGTGTGATTGTTGGTGGTGATTGTGAGAGGAACTACCACCGTCGGAACGGCAAGGCCCAGCGTGGTTTCTACGCTGAGAGGAGGAGGAAGAAGACTGCCGGTGGCGTCTACCCTGATTGGTGTTGCGGTCATCTGAACCCTTACGCCTTAAGGATCGCATGCGACCTTGCCAAAGCCAAAAAGCAGCAGAGTCGTCATTGAGGTGACCCAATTCGGGATTTAACACATCACTAGAATTCGTGAAGGGAGAAGCACGTTGCTTCATGGAATGGTCATCACCCGAGTAGTTCAGACAGTGGTTTCTGTTTTCGCGGAAGGCTTGCGAACGAGCCTCTTGTGTCAACAAAGGAGTCCATAAAAAGGATCATCGGTGTTACGAAAATTGGCAGTGAGGGCGTACACATGAGACTAGTCGGCATGCGAAGCAGGCCACGAGTTGTAGTTGTGCGTGAAAGGATCCGCGGCTTGAGGTTGCACGGGAAAAACTACAGGGTTCTGTGCGGAGCCGGATGCCCACTGACCCGAAGACGCAGGGGCGCGGTGGTTAGACCGCTGAGGCTGCAGAGAGCCACGCGTCGGAGTCAACGAAAAATAAGATGAGCCATCGATAGCCGGGGTTTTATTAGTCGCCAAAGGCGCGAACGCCTCCCACATAACCGCAATCGACTCAAAGGGAGTGACCGTAGTGGCCAAAACACCAGGGTTCAAAAGCGGAGACAGACCCGGAAATCGCTTGTCGACCGAGTTACGCACTATTTCGAGAACCATGGATACACTAGGGGCCAAAGTACGCTCAGAGCTAGTTACAGACGAAACTATCAAACCGAAAGCCCGACGATAATCCGCGAAAGAAGCACCATCTGCTACGCCAAATTGTTGCAGCCGCAAATACGACTCTTGGCGGTCTCCGACGTCAAATTGCTCCGCCAGGTGACGCAACAATAGCTGGAAAGCGTCTGGTCCAGGGGCTCCTTCATCCAAGCTCCGTTTCACTTGCTGAAAGAAATCAGTAACGGCAAGGACGAGATCGGCGGTAGAAGGCTTGTCGGGGGTGATCGCACAAAAGATTTTTTTCGAGAGGACGTTCCCATCCACGCACAAAATCGGCGCCTGTCAAACCTTCACTCTGCTCCTCACGCAACAGAAAAATATCGGAGAAAGCCGTTCTTGTGGTGCAAATAAGCTGCCGATAACCATCTCCCGGCAACAGAGTAGCGGGGAAGGGCATGGTAGCGACATTCTCAACTTTTTCAAGTTGAGGGTGATGTACGCTCGTTGTACGGTAGCTACATGAGCAAACGAGCAGCTGCATCAGTCGCATCGATCGATGCTTGACGAGTGTGTGCTGTGTTAGAAAAATGTGGCAAAGCAAGATCATCGGAGACAGCAGGGAGTGCGGCGACGGCTACCGAAGCAGCTGTGGGGGCATGGTCTGAAGGCAACATGCTACGCAAAAAAACGGCACTGGTGGATCAAACGCCGAAGGGTGGTTGAGGTTCGAAAACCCAGGGTTCTGCATCATTCGTGGATCTACAGCATGGCGAGCGGTAGAAAGGCGACGGGGTGCAGAGGTTTCCCAAGAAACAGGGGTGGTCGAAACCGGGGGTGAGTTCGAAAACTCAACGCGACGTACATGTCCGGAGTTACAGCATTGAATGCGGCAGAGCGGACAGAAGGTGCAAAGGGTTCCACAGAAACAGGGAAATCTAAACGCGGGGGAAGGTCCAAAAACGCAACACGACTCAAACGCCCTGAGTCCGAGGAAACAGGGGGGGGCGAAACTGTACCAACAACCGAAGTCGAGGGGGGGGGCCGAAGCCTGTGAAAAAACATCATCATATAACAAAGAAAACGATCACTCAAAGTCGCATCCATAAGGGACGGGACTACTTGCCTGGAAGAAGGACCCTTCCGAGCGCCGTGCTTCCGGGTGAGACTCCGGTCTGAACCAGAGCCCGATCCGCCTCCCCTGCCACGAGTCACGCTCGTGTGGCGCTTGGCCTGCTGCCGTGCCCGGCCATTGCTCGCCAATGAAGATGGCTCCGCGGGGGGGCGAGACGCTCCCGCAGAACTCCAGCCCGAGTCCTCGCCCGAGCTACTCTCTCGCACGATGCGCTGGACCGGCTTGGCCTTGACGANGCCCGATCCGCCTCCCCTGCCACGAGTCACGCTCGTGTGGCGCTTGGCCTGCTGCCGTGCCCGGCCATTGCTCGCCAATGAAGATGGCTCCGCGGGGGGGCGAGACGCTCCCGCAGAACTCCAGCCCGAGTCCTCGCCCGAGCTACTCTCTCGCACGATGGGCTGGACCGGCTTGGTCTTGACGAGGCCGGCCTTGGGCTGCTGGAACGCCGAAGCTGCCGGAGTCGCCACGGCGCAGCCGGGCCACACCACCGGAGACGTTGCGTTCATGGTGGCCGCCCGCATCGCCACCAGGAGTCAGGTCGTCACATCGTGGAGGTCGGGCCGAGACCCGTTGGCCGCATCAGCGGCGTCCTGTATGGAGGCAGCCGACGGCAGGTAGCGAAATAGCAGGTTACAGTCGACACTGCAGCAGTAACCGAGGTTACAGCTAGAAACGCCGAAGCAGCAACTAGCATTGGGGTTGGTTGTCGAAACAACAGGTAAGAGATCCGCGGTGTGAGCACGGCGGGCTGTCGAAACTGTGGGCATAGTCTAAACAAGTGGCATGGAAACCGCGGTGTGAGCACGGCGAGCAGTCGAAACTTGCTGTCACAGGCGTGAGCCGAAGTTACAGCACGTGTCCAGTGGGGTGGGTGACCGAACTCATAAAATAAGCCGTACGCAGAAGGTTAGCGCCGTTTACGAGCAGTCGAAACTGCAGGCACAGACGGTGTGAGCCGAAGCTACATCACGTGTCCGGGTTAGGTGACCGAAGTCATAATCAACCGGTTAGTTTCGACTACTCTTGATGTTTATATTCAAATAGTCTAATAATGTGGTTACGCACTTGCGACAAATGTAATAGAAATACCATGGGATACACCACCCGCTCGATAATTTGGTCCTAAGAAGGAAATTGTGGGGGAAGGAAAGAGAACGAATATCCACACAGCCAGCAGCAGAGCTGTACGGTGCTCACCCCGGAAGGTGAGTGCGGCGACAAGAGATACTGCTACTTGCATGATCAACGGAGCGTCAACGCCAAGTTTTGCCCAACAAAAGCGGGAAAAAAAAAACGGTGCAAGTAGATAGACTAGTCTACACAACAAGGTAAATGTTCTCCCGCGCCGCACATGCCCCTGTACATCACGCACAAAAATAAGTTGACGACGAAAATATACACACCCCGAGATGCGATTGCTCCGCAACCACATCAGGATGCTATTATAGAACACCCGACACACCGAGTTCCCCTAAATCTTCCGTCTACAACTTCCCAACATAACACGCAGATAGATACACAAGATGGCTACCAAACTGCCTTGTTGAGCCTGTTACCCACAGGGGAGTTATTGTTGTATGCTTCTCTGGGAAAACGTCGACATACGGGTAGCCTTTCGCTCACGCTATGGATTCATTGCTAATCTATCTAGACTTTTTTCTATAGATAAAGATGGATTTGTGGTGAAAAAAAAAAAAACATCAAACGCCACGAAGGCGAAAAAAAAAACAGCCGAANTGTAGCACGGTTGCCCCCGTGTTGATCAAGCGAGAACCCACTCGCAGAACAACTTGGCCCGGACAATTCCCAGCGCACAGCGCACCCACCCCGGGATAGGCCTGTCCTCCATCGGCCGTTTTGCTTGTATGACGGAGAATAAGAAGGTGGAATTACTTGAAATTAGTATGGAAATAAAGTTTGTGTATCTAAATCGAAAATAAAACGGCCGATGGAGGACAGGCCTAGAAGCTGCGAAGAGAGCCAAGCTCAACAGTCGAAGCTGTCAAACAAACCGAACCTGGCGAACGAGCCGAAGCTCAAANTTTGTGTATCTAAATCGAAAATAAAACGGCCGATGGAGGACAGGCCTAGAAGCTGCGAAGAGAGCCAAGCTCAACAGTCGAAGCTGTCAAACAAACCGAACCTGGCGAACGAGCCGAAGCTCAAAAGCCAAGCTACTGCTGTAGCAAACGAGCCGAAGCTCAAACGACGGCAGCGGCTACAGCGGAGAGCCGGGGCTCAACAACTGTTGGTGTGTCTGGAACCGAAGTTCCCAAACGAGACAGATGTGTGCAATGGTACAGACTAGTCTAGACTAGTCGAGCAGAGACATGCTGAGGCGAACCTCTCTCGCCGGCATGCAGCACGAAGCTCAGACGGGCGGGCCAAGGTCATGAAAGGGTCAGCCACTCGAGTGCTACAGGCGGGGAAATGGGCATATACAACCATCACGGTCGGGAGCGTAGAAATTGCAAGGCAGCAACAAAATGAAGCTGGAAGTAGTCGAAACTATAGAAACAGGTGCATCACGACCAAGGGAAGCAGCCACGGCAGTCGAAACGACAGGAACAGATGCAACGGGGGCAGTTGAAACTGCTGAGACTNATACAACCATCACGGTCGGGAGCGTAGAAATTGCAAGGCAGCAACAAAATGAAGCTGGAAGTAGTCGAAACTATAGAAACAGGTGCATCACGACCAAGGGAAGCAGCCACGGCAGTCGAAACGACAGGAACAGATGCAACGGGGGCAGTTGAAACTGCTGAGACTGTTGCATTGGAAGCGGTCGGAACCGCAAAGGCAGTCGAAACCACCGGAACAGATGCATGTGAAGCAGTCAAATCCAAAGGCACACTGATGCCACTGAAACGGATGCACGACGGTCATGAAGCCATTGGGCACGAGCGGCGGCTTGTGTGCGACTGATGCGCGACGAAAAAGGAGGGATGGCCGGCACAGTGTAATCGAAATGCGGCCAACAACAGAGCCATGAGGCAAGCGTGGCACTACAGAGCCAGTATTGTCAAAGCCAATGTCTGCCCGAACAGCAGAAGGCTCAGCGGCGGTGGAGGTGAGAGGAAAAGTGGAATCAGCAACATGTGGTTCCGGCGGGAAAACTTGGGACACACGGTTCGTGTGTTTGGATATGGACTGGTTAGATCTACCGGCAACAACAGAGGGCACGCAGATGTGGCATATGTACGCCTTGAAATGGTTGCATGTACGGGGACCTCTCGAACTCCAAAAGAGGGCTTCACTTCTCCCTACTCCCCTTGCGTGTCTAATAAAAGAGATGTAACGTCTTCTCCTTCCAAGTAAAGGACATAGACTATACGAACACACTAGTGTCAGTCCCTCGAGGGAGAGTCCAGTAGGAATGTCAGGTCGCAATGATGGGGGTGACTCCTCCAGCGACTCTGCGGCGGACGACAGAAAGAGGTCAAGAGAAGAGCTCGTGGCCCTGAGGACGCAAGTTAGCTCGCTGACGGATCAGATGAGCCAGATAATGTCGCTAGTGGAGGATACCATGAAGGCAAGCAAGAAGGAGGAGCCAGCTGGCACCATGGCGATGCTAGGGAGAGAGCCGCCGCGGAGTCCACGAACGCCGAAGGAGGGCACCGTGGACCGGGAGTGCGCAGGACGGGAGGTACCTGCGCGACCCTGTTCGAGAGTCTGGCCCGTCAGGGCGACACAGCGGCGAAGCAGGGGGCATTGTCGCCCAAAAGGTGAGAGTAGCCGCTGCTCACAACCAAGATTATAGTAGTGCCATGGGAGATGGTGGTGCTGCTGTTGGCTTTGGATACGGAGCCACAACCCCAGCGACGGGGTACCAAAGTGTGCGGTACACTTCTCCTCCGTTCAGCGGGAAATCGAAAGATTTCAACGAATGGCTAAATGATTTCCGCATGGCAGCTAATGGCGCAAACCTGTTGGAACAATTTGAAGAGAGCGGGAGCTTGGAGATCCCCGTCAACAGCGGAAAGAGCAAGTTTTCGCTGTCACAGCAGTACCGGAGCGAGCAAGTAGAGCTCGCATTTCACGCGTGGAACTTCCTGTCTCACGCGCTGAAAGACAAAGATCGGAAAATCATGAAGAAGGTAGAGACGCCCCAGGGAGCGCTTCGTGAGCTCAAGACCATACACGACCCTGAATCATCTGTACAGCCGTCAGAGGACCTCAAGTCCCTGAAGTCGACCAAGATCTCTAGAGGTGAAAACTCCCAAAACGCCCTAAATGAGATGCTCCAAACCGCAAAGTCCTTCACCGGGAAAGGACTAACTGTCAACGAAACGTTCGTCCTTCACCTCTTCCTGGATGCCCTTTCGGACGAGTATGCCATGACAAAGCACAACCTGCGACACGCGAAGGAGTTGACGCGGACCGGTGTGCTAAAGGAAGTAATGATCGAATACAAGGCGATCAAGGACAAGCTGGAGCAGGGGAAAGGAAAAGGGGCGAAGGGCGCAGAGCAAGCGTACTTCGCCGACGGTGAGGGCCGCAGGGAGCGGTACTCAAGTAGGAGTCAGGGGCAAGGTCGTGGTCGTGGCGGCGGCCGTGGCCGCAGCAGCAGTCGTGGCCGCGGCGGAGGCGGTCGCGGCGACGGCGGCGGCGGTCGCGGCGGCCGCTCAGGCGGATCCGGAGGAGTCGAGGAGAGCAAGGGAAGCAGCAGTGGAGGCGCCGATGGCGGCGGTGGCGGGGACTATTAGTTCCCGGGCCGGTGCTTTGGGTGGACATCGTGGATATCAAGCGATCGGCTGCACTACCAACGAGAAGGACTTCGTGCCGTGATGTGCGCGTNGCGCCGATGGCGGCGGTGGCGGGGACTATTAGTTCCCGGGCCGGTGCTTTGGGTGAGGACATCTTGGACATCAAGCTATCGGCTGCACTACCAACGAGAAGGACTGCGTGCCGTGGTGTGCGCGCTGCGAGGGGTGGGGCCACACCAAAGAAAAGTGCGCGACGGAGGAGGCCGTCCTAGCGCAAGTGGTGGAGCATGAGAGCGACGTGGACTCCGTGGAAGACCAGGCGTTTTGTGCCGTGGCAGTCCCCCCAGGCGAGTGTGGTACCGTTGGTGAAGTAGGTCTAGTGGGGGTTGTGGAACAAGGCCAGGCGGTGTACGTGGCCGACACAGCGGCCACGTGCTCCATGTTCCGATGTGCAGACAACTTCGTGAACTACCGTGAGCGTAGCGGTTGGGTGAAGGGGATCGGAGGCGACAAAGCTGCTGACCCAACGAGGCTGTCAAATACAGCCAACGCTACCCACCGCTTGTGCCGCACTCATTGTTCCTGGCGATGCGAAAGCAGCCAACCCCACTGACCTCAACGAGTACCACCTCGCGCATGGTCATGCCCACGAGACATCACGGCGGAGCAGCAGGGAGTACAGCTGACGGATGGACCGCTGCTACCCTGTCTTGGCTGTTCGATGTCCAAGGGACAGGTGAAACCGTCCAGAAGAGCACGAACACACGCGCAGTCAAGAAGTTCTTTCGCGTGTATCTCGACTTGGGGGGAAAGATGAAAACCAGGAGCATTGGTGGCAACTGGTACACACTGATTATCAGAGACGATTTTTCCCGTTGGACGCGTGTTTTCTTCTTGAAACACAAGTCTGACGCAGCGGTTGGATTTGAGAAGTTCCTGGCGGACTACCGAACGAAAGGGGTTCCGTGTGAGGTTTATATCGCACGTACCGACGGTGGCGGCGAGTTCCAGGGGCAGTTTCCGGAAGTTTGCCGCAGACACGGCATCAAACAAGAGTTCACCCCCCCTCACACCCCAAAATACAACGGTGTAGCCGAGAAAGCGCTAGGGTTGATCACTGATGCCGCGCTTGCGTCACGCATCCAAGCGACGCAACTGTTCCCCGACGCACCGAACCACCCCGGGTTGTGGACCGAGGCCATTTCGTGTGCATGCCATCAGCTGAACTGCACCGCCACTAAATCAAACGAGGGAGACAAATCCGCCTACGAGATGTTCCACGACTCCCCACCGCCGGTCGGGTCTACATACCCGTTTCTCAAACCAGCCGTGTTCAAGTCGAGAAGAAAAGGAAAGTCGCAACCCAAGGGCGAAAAAGGATGGTACCTTGGTCCTGCCCACAATCACCCCCATGACTGCGTTCGTATGCTAACCGAAGCTGGAACCGTAATCACCACCCGCAATTTCACCTGGCGCCACGTGCCCGCTGCATCGCCCGCTCCCCCGCAGCTGCTACCTCTCGCAGATGACGAGGAGGGCGGGGAGGGCGAGAGCAGAGCGGATGCATCACGCCAAGGTTGGGGGGGGGAGAGAGACTCAGAGAGTGAGTCCGACCTCGACGTGATGGAGGCTCGTGGGCCAGGGCAAGCGACGCCGTTTGTGCGCGAGGAGGCGCCGACGGCACCCGGCAACGGGATTCCGGGGGACGGAGGCAGCGTTCCCCCGTCGCTCCCTCCGGGAAGGGGCGACTTCGGCGAAGGCAGTGACAGCCCCACCGACAGCAGCAGCAGCAGCAGTGACGCCGGCGGTGCCGGCGGCCCGGGCGGCGAAGAGTCCGGCGACCCAGGTGGGGACAGCGGTACGCGATGGTGATCCCGGCGACTCCGAGAACCTCGAGGAGTTGAAGTATGATCCAGCCGACGACCGCTACCCCCGCGGGCTAGAAGGGAAGAAACTCCTCTGGGGCGCCTCGAACGCTGGCCCGCTGCGCCATGGGCTTGAGAGTGGCCGCACGCGGAAGCAGACCCGGGAGATGCAAGGTGCCGGGGAGATGCCGGGGCCCGGAGAAACACCGGACCCGGAAGAGGCATTGCTGGCGACCATCCTGGAAACTGGCGGGACGGGGATTGTTGAGGACTACATCTGCAACTCGCTTGTGAAGGAGCAGTGGGACGAGGAGCAGACACGCCGTATGGAGGAGATGTACAGGCGCGAGATGCAGGAGGTGTTGGGCCCGGAACAGCAGGCGTTCGGGGCCGAGGTCGACGCCAGCGGGTCTTCGCAACCACTCCCAGACCCACAGCTAAGTATGACCTCGCCAATCGGGCAGAAGCCGAGTGATGTGGAAGCAGTACCGATGACGTACAGGGATGTGATGTGTTCTAAGTACAAGGTTTTCTGGGAGGCGGCCATGAAGAAAGAGATAGATGGCCACGACAAGACTGGAACCTTTACCAAGGTCAAGGAGCTGCCCGAGGGGCGGAAGGCCATAGGTTCAAAGTGGGTGTTCTCTTGGAAGACGAATGAGAAGGGCCTGATAGTCGACTTCAAGGCCCGTATGGTTGCGCGGGGTTTCTCTCAAATCCCCGGCATCGACTTCTACCACTCATCCTCAGCATGCCCGTCTGCAGCGTCTATCAAGACGGCGATTGCCGTAGCCACTGAAAAGGGCAAGAAACATGCTCACTGGGATGTGAAGCAAGCGTACATCCACGCTAAGCAAAAAGAAGAAATATACCTCAGGTTCCCGGAAG